>JAOYMZ010061653.1:0-12945 GCA_025802335.1 Pinguicula primuliflora
TGAGGTTACCTGAAAAACAACAGAGTTCCAGATACCTAGAATTCCTCAGAACGTCCGTTAGAGTCCTTTGCAAATCAGGCAAAGTTATCTTGCGACCATAATCTGGAGCACTGTATTCTATCTAAACTTTCGCGTTTCATCTCCTGTATGCATAAGAAATCCACCTGTTTTTTTCTCATAGTATCCCTAACATCTTTCCTTTTCATCTGCATGCCGAGACCCCGAATGTTGTATGGCATTATCTTCATTAAACTCTTAAATGTTGTCCGCCGAAACCAATCTCGTATGACTTTCATATTGATCATTGAGTATTGTCTAACCGGGCAGTTTGCTCGAGAACCCCATCTTCATTCTCTGCAAAAACTCTAGCCTAGTTGCCAACTTCCACACTTCAATTGCATCTTCTGGATGGTCAGTTACTGCCCGCACCTCTGAAACCTCCAGCAATTCATTGAGCTCTGTGGTAGCTGATGAATTATCGACAGAGGGTATCAGTGGAGCTATCTCGTGACCAGCCACTGCTCTTTGGATAATTTCCGTTTGTTTCCTTAATCTTTCAGCCTGCATTGCAATCGGGTCAACATTGCAGCTCCCTGCACGGTTCGGTGACGTGCTTCGGGTTCTCGAGTCATCCATTCGTTCACTCTGCTCCATACTATCATTGCTTTTTTTGGTAAGTCCATACTATCATTGCTGGCTGTGACCTTTACCTACGAATTAATTGTCTCTAGCTCCTAATGGAAAATGATAAGTGGAAGGAAAAAATGGGAAGGAAAACAACAAGAAAAGCACATGACAACACATTATTGGATGACCATTAATTATGGGATCACTCCATAACCTATGGTATGCTGCCAAGTGTGTTCCTGTGCTTTTCCTGCCCAAATTTTCACTCCCTATATCATCTTCCGCTCTGAATAGTTCAATGTCTGGCATATACCTGGCATGATATAAATGAACAAGAATTCCCGATTTCCATAAATAAGGGCACCGCAGGACTCGTTGGAATTATGTAGAAACTTTTGCTGCTGAGAATGCTTAAACTTGTTGTCAGCCTCTTCTTGAAGAGGCCGCCTTTTCTGCCAGGCTAGGAGTGACGAAGTTGGCTTTAAAGTACCTGTTTGAAAACTACAGATAACATATCTCGTCCAAACGTACTTTGTAGTTACATCATCAATCCATGAGAAGATTTTAAACTCACAAAATAGAGGATAATTGAACTTGAATGGCTCAATTGGACGAAGAAGAACCAAGCAGACATTGGCATAAGCAAGTCATAAGAACGAGTGAACTCATCGGAAAAGAGTAAGTTCTGGAGACGATGAATCATGGGTCATAAGCTTACCAGAAGTCTGTTTTGAAAAGTAACCTTAAAAAAATAATTGCAAAAGTAACCTTCATCTTAAAAAAAATCAAAAATCGAATATATTTAAGTTTACCATAATAAATGTTGATACTAAACTAGCTACCTAACGTAATTACACTCATTCCCGCTAACTCCAACTACCATTACGGTTTTTCGATCGTCAGAAAATACAAATCAACATTTTTCTCATGCTCTTCTCCATTCTGGCTCAATTTCTCCGAAAACACATTCAAAGAGAGCGAGAGAGACAGAGAGACCGAGGGCATCAGCAGACGCAACGTGAATAAAGTGAATCCAATCTGTATTCTATTTTTGAATGTGCATTTGATTCTGTATTCTAGTTGATTTATTTAGTTCTCGATATGAGTCATGCATTTTGGTGTGAGAATTTTAATTCCGGGATCTGAATGTTCATTTTCTGGGTTAATTCAATTTATTGGTGGTCAAGAATACAGGCCACAGCCTGCATTCGGTCACCCGACACCTTAATTCTACGTATTTATATTATATATATGCTGCTATATTTTCTATTATTTGCAGATGAAGCTAACTTTATTTTATATGATTATAAATCTTGATGAAGTAAAGGATCCTCCTGCTCTTATAGGAATAGGCGTCGACTCTAGTTTGAGAGCTGTTCAAATCGAGAAGAATCTATTGTTTGCATCTTTATTAAATTTCATTTACACCCGATATGGTCTAAATAGAGATGCAATAAATTTAAATTTGCAGTACAATCCCCAAAAAAAGTTCGACCATGCAGAGTCTACCATTTTTCTCCGTGATGACGACAATGTTGTGGGATTTTTATGCCAATATGAGAACGAGGATTCAACGAGACATACTGTGGAAGTTATTTTGTGCCCTGAGGGAGTGACAGAATGCGCCTGAGATCCTGAACCACAATGGCACACAGCTTGGTTCTATGGTTTGCCGAACTCGCATCGAATGAATGAGGCGTCTGTCTTCCTCTAGGGGCTTGAGCTGACTTCCTCTTCTGACAACCCCTATAATGCTTCATCATCATTGAGGTCCCGTAGACAGAAGATTCGCAATTCCCTTCCTTCCCACCCAAAGGATCTACAGGTGGAGTACATCTACAAAATATACCCAATAAGGACTAGCCTCTGTTTTTTTTTTTTAAAAGTATATGTGGATTCTTCAATTTCAATCCTCACATTTTTCTCCTCAACCGGGTTGGAGGATGTAGAAGCATTTCTAGATTGTGAATCGGTCATCCTGTACAAACATTGCATAAAAACAAATTAGATTCAATTGCAAAAAACAAATCAAGAATGAGTCCAGCCTGTAGAAAACAAATCAAGAATAAGTTAATGAATGAATATTTATAAAGAAGAATGGTTTTCGAACCCCAATGGATATGTGAAAGTGAAAACAAAGATGTATGTTCCGTGGGATTTCATCAAATACTTGGTACTCTTTCATAAATTGTCAAAATTAGTGGGATTCTGGCAAAAGCAATTCATCAACCACTTGGTACCCACAATCATGTTCCTTCTCATTACACGGCTTTTGTTCAGCAATTCAAAGAAAAAGTTTGAAAGCAAATTTGGCAAGCAACATGGCAGGCAACCGCTTCATATCTTTGGAAGGAACGCAATTGTGTGAGATTTGATGAAGAGTGTGATAAGAATGTAATCTAACTAGTCAAAATGCAAGTTTGGTTTTGGATAGACGCGGGGAAGCTTCAACAATGCTCGTATACAATGACGGTCTACGACAACCACCATCTTTGTGTGCATCATGATGGAAGTTAGCTCTCTATAGTCTAATAGATCTTTTACGTTTTTGTGCTTGTATGCTTGTATGCTTGTATCTGTCTATAGGCAGGCTTATAGCATTTATTTTGTACATTTTTTCTATTACTAGTGGAATCCATTACCGACCAAAAAAATTCTTTGACCAACGCTCCCTTTGAAAATACACATCATCTGTGAAAGCTCACATCGTCAGATTAAAAGACACAATTATGTGTATTTTCATTATATGTCCCTATCATTATCCAGTATGAATTTAGTCATGGATAATAAGTTCAATCTGTATAAGAAAATGATTTTTTCCCCTGCCGAAGCTAGGGTGCCGAAAGAATGCTTATTATACCGAAAAGTAATTTAGGCCATTCAATCTTAATCCGACGGCGGAGATCAATTTACTTAATCGGGTCAAAATCAACAACCGGATCCATCTGAAATTGGTTTTGAAAACAAAAGACCAAACAAAATCAAGATCTATCAAGATCAAACAAAATTCAAAACCAAGAAAACTCCACAAAACCATCGATTCTTTCTCCATCGATTCTTCATTAGGTTGCTTTTGAATTGTGTTTCTGTGGATTCCAGCAATTGTTCGGCTGTCAAATACTAATTTCACCCGGAATTCCAACAATTGTTTCATGAATTCCAGCAATTGTTTCCAACAAATCAGGCAATTGTTCCTAATTTCAGCAATTGTTCAGCAATTCCAGTAATTGTTCCTAATTTCACTCGACTGTCAAATCCTAATTCCAACAATTTCAGCTATTGTTTCCGAACAATTGTTTCTGGATTATCAGAGTTTGTTCCATAAATTTTCAAGATCAACAAAACTGGAAAAATTGCGCTTCCCAGATCCACCCAAAGCATCAGAAACATTTGTCACCACTGGTAAGACTTGCTCTATGTCGTCGAAGGAAACAAGGAAGCACCTGAACGACATAGATGTCGGCGATTCCGGCGGCGATGCCCCAAGGGCCGCATCCCGAACGAGCCCTTCAGAAAATTGGGTCAACATTGGAAAAACAGAGAAAATCAAGCAATCAACAAGGTTACGAAATAGAGGAGAAAAAAATCAAGAGAGGAGAAAAATCGAGATAGAGGATAAAAAATCAAAAGAGCAACCATATGGATAAGAAAGATGAAGATAAATATCAAGAAAGAAAGATGAAGATAACGAAAGAGACTTGGCGCAGATTCGGGTTAAAACAACCCGCGAGAAAAATAAATAATGAAATGATCTCGGATCGATCGGCCGATAAATGAATTCGGCATTACAAAAGTTCGACATTTGAAAAAAATTGATAAAAAAACAAAAATGTCAAAACATTTTTTTAATGAAGGCAGCTTGGTCTGTGGCAATTAGGTGAACTCCTGAATAAGAGGTCTCGAGTTCAAGTTCGAGCAAAAGTGCTTGGCCAGACCTAATCCATAGGAGGCTTTGGTCTGGGTGCAAACACCCTAAATTAATTGGGAGGGTAAAAATTCTCAAATACTTGGAAGGAACTAAACCCTATTTCTCCCATCTGGCTTACCTACCTAAATTTTTTTTTTTTGTTCTTGTGCACTTTCTTTCCCCCTCAAGGTAATATCACTTCCCTAAAATAATCAGTAAAGGCCATTTGAGAAAATTCAGGACTACCGTCATACTTATTGACCGTTGATGCAGACAATAATTTACGTCACTTCCAAAAATAGCCCTAAAGGACACCCATACCATCATCATTTGAACCCTGATGAACCGGGACCATGCACTTAGCATGGTCCATATGGTCATTTAGCTTCAGGGTTTTTCTCCAAACTTCCTTCCCTGCCATGACCGTCTCATAATCTCCTTTCTATATATAATCACGCAAGCAAAATCTCAAACGTCGCTCGATTTCTCCAAACTTCCTTCCCTGCCCTGCCCTTTTGCAGGCAGGGAGAGCAGAACAGAACATCCATGTCCAGAGATATGAACGAATATGTTCTCTCAGATTCCAATTCCATGCCGGGCAAGGATATCCCTCCCACGGCGGCGAAGGGGGAAACGGGGAAAAAGAGACGGGGAAGGTTCGGCTTTTTCAGGGCGGCGGCGCTTATGATGGGCATGCGACAGACGGAGAAGGATTCAGAAAAGAAACCATTAGACTCGGATAGACAGAAATGTAATGCAGATTGGACAAAGTTTCTGGGGGCCATGCGCCCCATGCACCTCCAAGAAACCGCCGATCTGGAGAGTCCCACGCCGGAGGAAATGATTGTTGCCACGGCTGCGGAGAAGGAGCCGCCATCAGATGGTGAGATCATCGGCGAGGAATTATTTCCGCAGGTTATGGCTGGAGATGAGAGCGCCCGCGAGGAGGAAAAGATCCACCCGGAGACTGAAAGCAATGCCTCGGCGGCGACGCCGCAGTCTCCAATAGCTTCGTCCTCATCTGGCACAACAAGCAAATACAATTCGGCTCTGAGTCTTCGAGATCTTTATGACAGCAGCAGCGAGGAGGACGATGAAGAAGATCCCGATGAGGTATTCGACGCCATTTGTGGGGATGAGATGATTGACGCCAAGGCCGAAGCATTTATCGCACAGTTTTACCAACAAATACAGCTCCAGAAGACCACCGTCGCTACCCGCCGCCGCCAATAGCCATGATCGGCCAACTCAATCCATCGTCCAGGTAAACCGGCTCTTGCCATCACTGGGGAAACATAAGAAGTTATTAATTTTCAGACAGCGTTTTTCCCTTGTCTCGTACCATTCAGGAAAGTACAAAAGGATGTGGATGTATTTAATTGATTTATACGCATGTATTTACTTCTCTTCAACAACAAACTAGTATACTTGTATTAAACGCTAAGGTGTATGTCTATAGATTTACAGCGGCAATTGAAATAGATGTAACTAGAGTGAGCTAAGGAAATGTGAGTTAGATGATAACAATCTTCATTCTTTAGAAAATCGGTCTGTCTCTCTCTGAGCTCAGACCTCGTGTCTACAGGTGTGTGTGTTAAATAAGTGAATGTTGACTACTCTCATTAAAACCTTGAACCCAAGGTGATAGATTTTAGCACCATATTCCTATTTAAGTTGGTTAATAATTCTCTCTAATCGGTATGAGACGACATGTCAATACTCCCCCTCAAGTCCAACTAGGTAAACCCTGTTGGACTTGGATAACGATGGTCACATTGGGACAAACGCCTACATGGGCCCTCCATGGGTACAACACTCCGGACTCCCATCCAGATGTGATACCTTGGGCCTGATATTTCAGAAAAATGGTATGATCTGAATTGCTCTAAGTGTATCCACATTTCTCCATGACGACAGTGAAACTCCCGAACCAAGTCCTGGGTGATTGCTTTAGACCATATAATGCCTTCCTCAATCTACAGGCCTCATGAGTGCGGAAGCCGAATGAAAAACCAGATGGTGGAGCCATATACACCTCCTCAGATAAATCACCATGCAAGAAATCATTCTTCACATCAAACTGGTGAAAATGCTAATCTAAGTTAGCTGCAAGTGAGAAGAGAACTCGAATAGTGTCCAGTTTGGCCACTGGAGAGAAGGTCTCTGAGTAGTCAACTACATATGTTTGAATGTATCCCTTTACCACTAGCCAAGTTTTGAATCTCTCAATCGTACTATCTGCTTTCCTTTTTATGGTGTAAACTCATCGACAACCAACAGGTTTTTTCTAGGAGGTAGATCACATATGTCCCAGGTTTTATTCTTATTGAGGGCATCCATCTCTATCTCCATAGCCTGTCTCCACTCAGGAATCCGTAATATTTCTTTCTCATTGCGAGGAATGTCCTCACTATAAACTGCAGTGGCAAATGCTTGGGTGGATGCAGACATGCTCCCCCTCACGACATCAACAGCAGAGTACTTCTTCGTTTTAGGGCCATGCTCATGAGTGAACTGCTTCTGGGGAATTCCCCGAGTAGATCGATCTGGGAGGACTCAAATAAGAGTAATAGGGCACTCGGATCCTGCATCATAGTCAGACTGCACAATATCCATAGAATCAGTGATCTTAGGAGAAGGTGTACTTACCGGAGTATCCATCACACTTGAGGTTGCCCTGCTAGGTCCGACCATACCATACCAGTGTCGTGTTCCGAAGCGGGCAGTCTACCTGACTCATGGGTGGCTTCAGGTAGTACTTGTGTGTGAGGCACATGAGATATTGTGGATTGGAGTAAAGATGATGTGGATGGCGACGGTGGTGCATAAGGCACAACCGAAGAATGTGGCAGCTCGCTATAGGAAGGGCTCAACCACTCAAGGACATCAACTGGAGCGGTCATCTCCCCCTGACTCCTTGAGTGAGTAGGTGTGTGATAGAAGTACTCTGTCTCGACGAAATCACAATCCATAATGACAAACATCCGGCGGCTAAGCGAATTATAGCATCGATACCCTTTTTTTAGATTTCCCATACAACATAAAGACACATTTTTCGGCATACGGGTCGAATTTCAACCTATTTATTTTATGAACATGAACGTATACTGGACAACCAAATACGCGCGGAGCAAGAGATAAGGGCGGAGGCACACGAGAATGTTCAGATACGTGGCTGTGGATGCAGCTTCAAGCCAAAAAACTGTCGGAACCTAGGACTCAAGCATAAGGGCCCGAATAATTTCAACAAGATAATGATTTTTTCTTTCTGCTACACCATTCTGTTGAGGGATATAAAAACATAATGTTTGGTGTAGCATCCCATTTTCAGAGCAAAAATCACGCATTTTCTGGTTCACAAATTTCATCCCCCATCCCCCATTATTATGCCAAAAAATTTGATTTTTGGTTTTGAACTGAGTAAAAATCATGCGATAAAATTGGGAAATTTTTTCAAATACTACAGATTTATTTCGAAGAAAATAAATTCATGTTATCTTAGAGCAATCATCGATAAATAAGATGGAATAACAAAATTTCTGTCCCCCAACAGAAGGAGCAGGGCCACAAATATCAGAATGTATTAAGAAAAAAATGTGTGGAACACGAGTATTTGAAAGCGGGAATGAATGTCTGTGACTTTTAGCCAACACAGGTTTCACAATTTAAAGGAGTACTTGAGGCTTGAGGAAATAACTGGCGAAGATATTTGTGGGATGGATGACCAAGATGTCGATGCCACAACCAACTTTCTGATTGGGTAGAACCATGAGTCAAGAATGTCCTTTCCGGCATCGAATCCACTTCATCGACACAGTACAAGCCATCCTTATCAGTGTCACACCCAATTATCCTTCTCGAACGGATATCCTGTAAAACATAGAAAGACAGATACATCATTACCACATAATTAAGCTCATTGGATACATGACTAATAGATAATAATTTGTATGACAATGAGGGCACATATAAGCAGTTCGACAATCGTATAGAAGGAGAAATATCAATAACACTGGCTCCTTTCACGGGAGCAAACTCGTCATTTGCCGTTTGAACCATCGTTTTCTTGAAAGCCTGCATACGAACAATATCCGACAAATCATACGTAATCGTATCAGTCGCACCACAGTAAAAAATCCATGAATTTTTATCATTTCGGCTCGGCCCACCAAGATTAATCTATGCCACTGTTTCTGTAATTTTTTTCCGATCCAGCTATATTTATTTTCGGCCCAGCAAAACAAGGGAAAATTAGCCCGACATCACATTAATTCGGCAAGGCATAATGAGACAAAATTGGCCCAGCATCAAATAAATTTGGCCCAACTTCAGATTTATCAATTTCGGAATTACCGAAACACCCTTCGGAGAATAATTGTACCTGTTAAAAATGAGGGACAGTAGGTAATTTCGCACGCACAGATTTTATACCTGGACCATTCGCTGACTTCGGGTCGAATGCCTGGTGCGTGGATCTCTCTCCTTCACCCGCGATTTCAGAACTTATGATCCCGGTGTTTGCGATAGAGACCTCGCCGGCCAAATTCGTTTTGCGAGGGTGACCTCCATCGACAATTGTTGCTCTACTTTTACGATGGACAGTTTTAGACTCTCCCGGGTAACCGTTTTTCTTATAGCGCACTGCTTGTGTATGCCCAAATATACCGCAGTATTCGCATCTTGGCCGGGATGAGGATTTGGTCATAAAACGACCGTCTGACCGTCGTGGCTCATCTCTTGGTTGAAATTTTTGATTCTGCGAAAAATTGTGTTTTACGGCCAGTCCAGATCCAATTCCCGATGATGAGGTCGATCCGCTGGAGGTCGCTTGTGAATGTAGAATTACATTTCTATCAGCTTTCCGTCGAATTGTTGCATAGGCAACTTCGACTGAGGGAAGAGGAATTGCTTTTAGGATATCTCGAACAATAACTTCGAATTCAGAATTGAGACTTGCCAAAAAAGTAAATAGTCTATGCTCTTCTTTCATCACATTGAACTTCTCCATATCTGTCGTGGTGTCCATTAGATTTGGACGCCGGCGATCAATTTCGAGCAATAGAGCACTAACTTGCCCGTAATAGTCCTCAATTCGAGATTGCCATTGAGTCATCCGGTCGGCCTTGGTCATGAGATTGAAGATTTGCAATAAATCTTCTCCTGCAATCAATGTTTTCTTCCAAATTCTCCATAACTTATAGGAGTTTGGATAGTGTGCTTACTTCTGGATCAGCTTTTTCTCCATAGATCTGGTGATCCACCCTAAAATTTGAGAGTCTCGTTCTCTCCATTTGGAATAATCGGCATCAGATTCAGCAGGGGCTTTTGCCTCCTCTGATATGAACTCGTACCAACCTCGTCCCACAATATGCACATCCATAAGTCATTCCCAAAGCACAGAATTGTGGTTATCGAGTTTAATCTCGACAGCTGTTGATAGATTTTGATGCTCTGACTCCATATGGAGGATGATGAGGGATTGTTGCTGTTCTTGAATTTTTGTGCCATGAACAACTGAAATTGTTCAAATTGTTCGGCCAATGTGCCATTTGGTTCGGTCAGTACGTGGTTCTTGTCCACCATGGTGTGCCGAACCATGGAAAAAAAGGGATAACCCTAGGTAGATGAATAAAAATAGGAACGTTCTTGTTCCGATACCATAATAAGCAAAAATATAAAGAAAACACTAAGGTTTACGTGATTCGACAGTAGTCTACTCCACGAGAAAAGTTCTTCTGTTTTTTCTTTCTTTTTCTTGTGTGTTGTATATGGTCACCCTTACATGTATTTATACATACAAAGCATAATCAAAATCCCTCCAATCAAGAATGTAATCCCTAAGATATAGGGATCTAAGGAAAAAATTTTAGTCAAATCCTTTCCTTTACACATGAAATCAAGAAAAGTCATTATCTGCAAATGAATAACTGCTCCAAGATAGGAAATATCAAACTGGGTCTTGGCCCTTCAAAGGACCAAGATGGAACATACCTAACAAAAAAAACAAGCAATACCATGTATACTAAACCAGCCAGACTACAGAAAAGAAGTATAAGATATGAGGAATATGCAAGAAATTTCATGAAAAGTAATTGTTTCACCATATTCTATGCATACAATGAGAAGGAATTCTCATCAATAAACTTAGAAATTCAACAATCATGACTTGTAATCTTGTTCGTGCTCATAATTTTTCTTCAACTAATTGTATAGATCTATGGTTTTCACCAATATGGTGATTCCAATCACTCTCAGATGAGAAACAAGACTCCAATAACTCAGGAGCCTATACTCACATTTGGAAAGAGTATCTCTTCAGGCATGCTATACCACGAAAGTGGCATTAGTGTTTCTAACGAGCCAAATCCACAACGCAGAAGCCAACAGATATGCAATTGTAATCCTCTACCAGAGAAAGTAGGTGATAATCTGTGACTGTATATATTCAATTCCATAAGAAAATAAAAATACAAACAGAGAAACACAAGAGAGGACATTGCATAAAGCAAAACGTTTCCTAACTTGTCGTTTACAGGTTGTGAGTTGCAACTATGAACCGGGTATATGGTACTACCCCATGGAACAAAAGTAATACACCACTTGCACACACATTACTTAGAAATTCAACTCGTTTTGATCTTTAAAAAAATGTTGGGCATGGCAGCAAGAGTGTGTTTCCTGTTGTTTGGCAGACGTCGTTATTCAAAGTTCTAAATAAGGCTTTGAGATTCATATAGTTGAGTCTTCGATCCTCACACAAACAAGTTTCTCTCTACGGTCTAAGGATCTAGTGCATAATTTTTACAAAAGTTATGCTAGGGAAAAAAGATCTAGTGTTAGGGTGAAAGGAACAAAATCATGCACAACACACAATTATACAAGGACTTCTATTGGAGATAGCTGGAGAAGGAGCTGTAACTAAGGAAAAATATCGTTATACTTTTGGTTGTAATAGTGGTGGACGGGTTGAAAGAAAATGTGTTGATGCAACAAAAAAATAACTCGCAACCAAAACCAACTATCCAGCATCGATCTCTGCTATTTCGCATGCTGAAAATCTTTGGGTTGTGATAAATTATTCTGGAACATAATCATGACTTAGATGTGGATAAAGCCAAATTCGTCAAGTGCAACCCATTCATCCCACCAAATGTGAAGATGGCATTTGACTTGGATCAAGCAGTGTGATTCAAAATACCAAAGATCGTCACTGCTTGTACAATCTCATTGGGGTGACACGACAAATTGACATAAATAGAAAAGGATGCAAGAAATTATTTGGCTAAAGTTAGGAGAAAAACACTTAAGGAAGAGGATGCACAAGTCATGCTTAATCTTATATTTTTTCATACATATGAGGTTGATGAGCAAAATCGGTTGAAGAGTGTATTTTGAGCTGATTCAAGGAGCATTGGAGCATGCAAAGATTTCAGAGATGTTATAACCTTTGACATGACTTACTTAGTTAACACGTATGATATGCCTTTTGCACCATTTATTGTGTCAATCATCATGGACAATCAACATTGTTTGGTTGTGGTCTAATAATAACTGGAGACACTCAATCTTTTGAGTGGTTGTTCAACTCTTTTCTTGATTGCACGGGGAGAGCTCCTGATGCAATAAATACTAACAAAGACAGAGCTATGCAAAATGCCATTTATACAGTTTTTTCAAGTACACACTATCGTTGGTGTATTTGGCAAATATTGAAGAAGGTATCTGAGAAGTTAGATGGATACACAGATTATGAATCATTTGAGCCAAAATTTTTGAATGCAATCAGGGATTCGTTGAACACAATGAAATTTGAAGAAATGTGGAATAATGTCATTGAGGAATACACGCAAAATAATAATGTTTGGTTAGTTGGTTTATACGGTGAGAGAGCTCGATGGGTGTCAGCATTTTTAAGGATATTTTTGGACATGCATGTAAGCAACTCAAAAGAGTGAGAGCATTGATGCATTCTTTGATGGATCGGTGCAAAGAAGACGAAGGAGAAGAAGAAGAAGAAGGAGAAGAAGAAGAAGAAGAAGAAGAAGAAGGAGAAGAAGAAGAAGGAGAAGAAGAAGAAGAAGGAGAAGAAGAAGTAGGAGAAGGAGAAGAAGAAGCAGGAGAAGGAGAAGGAGAAGGAGGAGAAGGAGAAGAAGGAGTAGCAGGAGTAGCAGGAGGAGCAGGAGTAGCAGGAGGAGCAGGAGGAGCAGGAGGAGGAGGAGGAGCAGGAGGAGCAGGAGGAGGAGGAGCAGCAGGAGGAGCAGGAGGAGGAGGAGGAGCAGGAGGAGGAGGAGGAGGAGCAGCAGGAGCAGGAGGAGGAGGAGGAGCAGCAGGAGCAGGAGGAGGAGGAGGAGCAGCAGGAGCAGGAGGAGGAGGAGGAGCAGCAGGAGCAGGAGGAGGAGGAGGAGCAGCAG
>JAOYMZ010061664.1:0-12944 GCA_025802335.1 Pinguicula primuliflora
GCAAGAGGATTACGCACCGTCCAGGGAAGAGTACATGGAATTGAAACCTCAATATGTGAAAAGGAGTGTCTGGCTATCTATCTGGTCAGGGGCCGTATGACATATGTGGAGGGCAAGAAATGAACGACATTTTGCAGCAAAAGAGTCACAAACTGAGGTAATCTTCAATCAACTTCAAATGAATACATGGTTGTGACTGAAGACAAAGGCTCCTTTGCATCATTGTTTTAACTACTCCGTAACGGAGTGGATGATGCTTCCAATCCAATGCATGCTCTCATGTAAATAACAGGTTTAACTTGAAAAGATAGGGATAGAAGCTTGTAAATATACTATCTATATTTTTCTTAATACAATTTTTCGCTTACAAAAAAAAAAAATCATAAGCCATCAAATTCAATAATAATTAATAACACGTATTCTCCGGAAAATAATTATACTTGACAATTGACATACCTAATAAACAGAAAATTAAATGGAGACTCATCCATTTCTCAAGATTAAGCAAGGTACACGGCCCAATTATGAGCAGAAGCAAAAACAATTCCATTTTTTTCGTTCTTGAAATCAATATTTGATCTCAACGTTCCACCAAAACGAATGCTGCAGTTGGTCGTGACATCATATTGAGAAAGATTGGGAGATGATGGCCCAAAAAAACCTATATTTTGCTTTAGCGCTTTGAGGTAGACTTCTCCGTTGCCCGTAGTATTCCTCGCGACGGCAATTCCTTGGTAAATCCCATGGCCATGGCGCATCAGGAAAACTGCAATATTTGGCATAACGCATTCGTCGGGTAACTCACCCATCACAACAAGGCCAACGCTGTCTGCTTTTGCCGTGGCTGCGACTGCTTTTGCAGTGGCTGCGAGGAGGATAACGGCGATGATGAAAAGGGTGGAGGAGCAAACCGGATTGCTACGAGACATTTTTGGTAATGTGTTTGCTTCTCTTACTGTGAAAAAAATGGCTCCTTGTTTGATTGGTGGTATTACAGAAGGCAGAGGATTTGCTATCTATAGGTATATATCATAGCAGTCGACATTTGAGAAGTAAACTCCCTAGGAACTAGGAAGAGGGGCAGCTACCCGGATTTAATTAAAAAAGTCACATTTCAGCATATATGCTAGTAATTAGTATCACTGATCTAGTGGGCTTTGTTCATTTGTCACAAAATAGTGGTCAATTTTTGGATTTACCACAAACAGGTCTTTCGAAGATCGGTGAGAGGTACCGGTCTTCGGAAGACCGGTATAACGAATCCACCGGTCTTCGGAAGACCGGTGATAATTAAAATCGCTAATCAGCGTAATTAAGACGATATCGATCTTCCGAAGACCGGTGGATTCGTTGGCGGGAACGGTCACTTATTCCGATCTTGTTTAATTACCTTGAGTGTCCATGTCCAGTGAAATTACCCCAACAGTCCGCCACTGGACATGGCGTAAGGTGAAATTACCTTGAGTGTCCACTCGCTCCATGTCCAGTGGCGGACTGTTGGGGTGCGGGGTGGTGCGCCGCACCCCTAAATTTTTTTTTTCCTTGGACATGTACTCTTCGCACCACATAATTAGACCCCCAAATATTTTCAGGATCTGCACTCTATGTGAAACGCACCCCCTAATAATACCCCCAGGATCCGCCACTGTCAATGTCGATGGGAAAGGGAACCCCTTTCATTTCCAGGTAAGCATCTGTAATATAATTGGGTACAAATACAACTTCTTGATTATGACCGGTCACCACAAGGTCATCAGCATCTGGTTTCGGCGTGGCAGCGAGGAGGATTAGGGCGATGATAAAAAGTATGGAGGACCAAACTGGATTGCTACGATGCATTTTTTGGTTAATGTGTTTGCTTTTGTGGTGTGAAGAAATGGCTACTGGTTTGTTTGGATGGTATGACACTGTTTTTTATTTATAGATCAATATTTAGATTGAGAAGCAAACACACTCATAAATTTGTTGATGTGGAACGTTATGTATCGGACAATATTTTTTAGGTACCGATTCTAATCATATCTGTCTGAACAATAGACGGTCAGAATTTAAACACTCATTTAATATAAGTGATTTAATCATGACGGTCAGATCAATATTAGACGGACGAGATTTAAATTCTAACCCTAAAAAATATTGTGTGGTACACAACCTCCTATACCTACAAGAATTCGGTGAACACCATAGGAAGAATCGCATTGTTTTTGTTATTATAACATATTGAAATTGATGACAATCTTAGGGGTTGCCAATCGACCCTGTCGTCTCGCTCCAGGTTTATGGATTGGTGCCTCTCATCTCGTCAACAACAAATCAAGCAGCTCCGGGAGAGTTGGGGGTAGGTGCAGTGCTTGACGTGCCGCACCACTATACGGTTCCTCCCAAGGACACCATTTGGAAGGAACCCAATTAGATTAGTTAATTATATGTAATAAATTCTACCTTTAATACATATATAATTTAATTGGAATATATTAAATTATAAGTTATATAATTTCTGAATTAAATTATATAGTTTAGAGTTTATAAAATAGATTTTCGATTTTTACGGCATCGTAATATTAATTGTGAAAAATATAGGGTTTAACTCTTGGATTTATAACATTTATAACTGGGGTTTTAAATTTTTACGGCGGCGAAGCCGCCGTAATATTAAAATATTAAAATAAAATTTAGCCTTTAGGTTTATGCATTTAGCATATGATTTTATGCATTTAACCTTGGGTTTATAACATATAAATAGGGTTTTAGATTTTTACGGCGCTGTCATATCGAAGTGGTCATAACTATTATGAAACTAAGGGATAGATAATATGTTCATTTTTTCCCATGTTAGGATAAAAATGTGGTTCGAGAATTTTTTTCATCAAATGCTTACATGTTAAAGGAGCAGAATGTTAGTTCATTTCTTACTGGGTTTGACAATTTTATTACTGATCAATGTCCATACGATATCGGAATTTGACTTTAATTATCCTTTAATTTGTGGCTCTTAAATTTTTTATTTATAATGGCGGAGTCATATATAACTTTACACATATTCATATAATGAAAGTCGAAGTCGATATCGAGATTCGAACCCTTAATCTCATACATCCACACACGCACTCACACCACTAGGTCATGATTTTAAATTTACAATATGGGTAAATACTCATATAAGACTAACATAGTAAATCCTTCAAATAACATTCATCACATATTCAATCACATATATGAACATATACAATCACACACTGTCCAAATAAATAAATAATGGAATCTTTAGCTATAGTAAAATGCCAAGTGTACTTAATTTTTTATACCTAATTAAGTATAATACACAAAACGACATCGTTTTGTGTATTAAAATATGTGTGTTTTAAATAAAACAATGTCGTTTTACTACGTATATTTAATTATGTATAAAATATTAAGTATACGTAGCATTTCTCTTAACTATATTCCATTTCTTGGAATAGTTAGTTTTGCAAAACTTTATATGCGCTGGAAAATGATCATCTTGGAAGTGCTAGCCTCGTGATTTCAATCATTACCTATCATGTTGAGATCCGCAGAATCCTGACTTTAAGGCGCCCAGTTCCAGCCCAGGGTCGGCTGCAGTCCATATCCATGCTGGCAGGTCCATCAGTTTCTACTCCTCTGGGTCCAGTTGAGTGGGATTTCTGTGTTACGGTCGATGCGGCAGTGTGTCGTAGTTCCGAAAAGGCAGCATGTGGAGGCTTTCTTCACAGTGCTTCCTCAGGATGTATCCTCGATTTTTCAACCAACATCGATTGCTGCTCAGTTATCACTGCAGAGCTATGGGCCATCTTTCACGGTCTCACCCTTGCTTTGCCATATAAACCGCAATATTTGGTGGTACAATCGGATAGCCTGCAGGCAGGGAGACTCATCTCTGGTCGCAGCACGGACCTTAATCAGAAGGAGCTCGTCCGTCGTACCAGGCACCTGATGGAGGAGGGTGGTTATTCCTCGATTAGCCACATTCCCAGGAGTCTGAATGAGGAGGCGGATTCGCTGGCGAAGGTCGGCCTAGCTCTCACCCCCTTCCATATGCAGGTTGGTCACATTCATCCTCCTCCCAGCTCCACTCAGGATGCTGCCGGTGACACATTGCAGTCACCCTACCCCAGGCTGCATTCGGTAGCTCCTCCAGTAACGGGTACTGCTGTGCCCTCATCCTCAAACTTCCATTTCGATCCACCCTGAAGGGAAGCTCTCTATCATGTTAAGTGTGGGCGGTTTTTGCTGTGTTTTTTTCTTTTGGCTTCTAAACTTCCCTTGTAATGAAAATGATCACCAGCCACCAGGTGTATGATGAAATGCTCAACCCAAGGGTCGGGAATAATTTAAATTTAGTTTCACATTCTATGTCGTATTTCAATTTTTTTGTATGGTAAGTATTAATGATTATTTTTTTATATTTCAATATTTTAATACGAATATAAATAAATAAGTAGAGCTGCTCGATTTTTTAAGAGATTTAGCATGACATGAAACTTATTTCCAAAGAAATGCCTCTGGTCTGTTACACAATTACACAAACCAAAGATCACAAATAACAAAAATCCAGGCCCTAATTCTGCGAATCCCTAATATTTGATTGCAGAGAGTAACATTGGGGAAGATGACAGGAAAATTTACATCTTAAGAGGGAAAACAAAGAATTTAAGAATAGCCCACTACGAGTATATTACAAAACCAAATTCACCTCGTATCTGTAGCCCTTTTGGATAGTTCTTGCTTGTTACAAAATGATGCCAATTAACCAAAGATGTACCACCAACATATAAGCAATAAGACCGAGCCTCCCCCTTGGATGATTCATTAAAACTCGACTTCCAGAAACCCTGAAAGTGGGAAATGAAGAATGAGCATGATGACTAAAATGAGTTGGAAGTGTATAATCTCTGTAACATTATATCTGAGTGTAGCATATGAGGAAGGAGGGTAGCAGCTTCTTACCAGATTCCGTCGATTCGATCTGCAACTGCTCTTCCCTGTCTAGGGATCAGACCAGAAGTGTTGAGAGATTTGAATACATGACCTGCAAAACCATGTTTCAAGTTTGAGTTCACAATTCATAAGACCATCAAGTGTGAGTGTTGTGTGTCGATATTCTATACCTTTGTCTTCATCGGAGTCCTTATCACTTATCAGCTGTTCCGTGTCGGAATCAATATTGAGAGTCAGGTGATCACTTGATCCTTTCCTCAGTGTGCGTGCGTGAGCAGCAGATGGGGCATGAGGAATGCTATTGGCTTTACCTAGTCCAACCTGCAAGTTCTAGAATAGTGATCGTCATGTGCCATTCCTAGAGGGATTCTTATCTGGTGCTTGCACTTAAAAACTGAAGGTAAACTAGCTGAAAGAAGAGCATGGGAAAAAAAAAATTACCATGTCTTGCAATTCTGATATCTCAGATTGAGGGGTCAAGGAAGCTACTGAGATTCCTCTTTCTTGGTCTCCCTCCAATGGAACAGCTTTACCCTGGTTAGAGTTTTCAAGTAATTTAACCTTGTTTGATAAGTCATTCAAAGCTCTGATGCTACCTAACAACTTGTCTCCAAGCTCTTCATTTGCTGATTTCAAACTCTCAGACTCTATTGTAATAGCTGTAACCAGTTGGTCAAGCAAAGGCACCAGCCGCATTGGCCCATCCAGTTCTCTGTCATCCATTAATTCTTCTCCTCCTACCTTCCGAACAAGAGTCAGCAAGCCGGATTCGATCTCCGACAACTTGTTCATCTCTTCGGAGTGTATCCCATTTTCCATCCGACCTTCAACTTGGTTTCTCAGGGATCCAATTTCTGAAATCTGTTGATCAATGATCGACTGCAGCTCCTTCTTTTCAAGTGAGAGTGAGTTTACCATGTGAAGAGAATCATTGAAAGTATCTATAATGTAGCACAGTTTTCGTACATCTACCGAGCCCGGTGAATCTTCAGCAGTGAAAGCAGACTCATCAGGGACACTGACCCCATTCATCTTACTCAAGATGGCTTTTAGGTGGGATGGCGGTAACAGAGGATTTCCCATTTCTGCAAGATTAAATTACAGAGTCAATTATCAAGAAAAAAAAAAAAGATATGTAACCGTAATCTAACTGATTAATTAAGAACCAAGTACCCTGGAGTTTGGATAATGAAGTAGATAACTCAGCCTCTCTTTTCCTCAGTTCATTCACCATTTCCTTGTAATCATCTGCTTCTGCAGTCTTTTCACAGTACAAGTTCTGTTTTGTCTCCAAATCACCCTCCAGCTTCAAGATTTCCTCTTTGTACAGATCTCTTTCTTCGGAGACTTCATGAAGAGTTAGCTGACTTTCTTTCACAACGTTCTGCAGATCTCCAGTCATGCCTACCAAACTGTGCAACGACGACTGTAACAGCTGGCTGATATCCTGATTATATTTTATAGCCAATAAAAGCTTCTCGGCGGTCTTGACATGATCAATAGCAAGTCTGGCAGTAAATTCATCCCCAACAGTCACCAGAATCTGAGATAAACCCTCAAGTTCTATCGTTTCACTTAAAGATCTCAGCTCAGAAACACTTTGATTAATGTTGATCTCCAACCTCCGGGTGGCATCGGCACAGGCAGACGATAAAATTCTGTTCTCGCTTTCCAGTGATGAAATCGCATCTTCGTGCCTTTGCTTATCTGTCTCCATTTCTTCTGTATGCTGTTTGAGAGAATTTGTGTAATTTACTACACTTCTTACTCTATCCCTTGTCATGTGCAATCTTCTCAACAGAATTACAAATGATTCGTCCATCTGACTGGACAGATGGCCAAATTTATCCACCATCATCTTGCTTTTTCGATGAAATCGTTCATTTACCTTCTCTATGCTCCCACTATCAACAGCATCCATTTCATCATCTCGGATGTCCATGTTCCAAGAAATACTAGGGATCGATGTTGAAGTAGTTGAAATAGGAGAATTATCCTACAAAACCGGCGGAGGAGGAGGAGGAGGAGGAGAGTATTCACCAGGTAAGATGAGGAACGAGAAAATAAACAAGTATAAGATTGAATAGTAAATAATCACAGGAAATAAAAACAAATGAGGAAACCCATATGTAGATAAAAGCTTGTTGCAACTAGGTTTTCCGCATTTTTTTCTTCTCTTCCGAATGATAATACAAGAATAAGAAACATTCAACAGAGACTTTACCTCCATGATGAAACTGCTGCGCGCATCAGAGTCCATTTCCAAGAAACATTCTCCGATATCTTCAAGTTGAGAATCTATGTTCTTCAGGCTTTCAAAATTTCTCTCAAAGAACTGACCTATCAAGGATGGAAGTGTCTCGTCTTCAAGGAGGAACTGAAGATTGCTAAGCGCAGCAGAGCGCTCCACAAGATTACTCTCCAAGCTACCTCGGGTTCCAGACAACTCTTGCATGCAAGATTCCAGCTTAGAGGAGAGTGTTAGAATCTCCTGTTCATTATTTTTCTTTACTTGAACAAGTTCTGCGATCCTATCGTCTGCATTTAGTACTGCAGTCTCGAGTGATCTGATTTTTTCAGAAGCATCAGAAACCTTGGTCACATGTGAATCAGCTTCCTCTCTCAGTTTCCTTTCCAAATCAGTCCTGATAATATCTATCCGACTATTTTGTTCAGCAAGTAGCGTAATATTCTTATTTGCCTGAGACAGCACATCTTCAAGAGACTCAATTGTTTTCTCCGCATCAGCAAGTTTAGCTGTAAGGCCAGAAAATTCCTCCTCCAATTTCATCACCTTTTCTTCGGTAAGAGCTACGCCTCCCACAGCTGCATCTCTCTCATTCGTGAGCTGGGAAATATTGCTCTCTGCTTGTGACAGAGCATCTTTAAGTGTAGTTGTACTCAGATAAATCTCTTCAAACCTGTCTTCATGAGAAATAGCTTTCTTTTTTTCCTCCTGTAGTTCCTCCTCGAGAAGAGCTTTCGAAATTTCAAGTTCCCCCTTCTGATTCAAGAGTTGAGATAGGTTATCTTCTGCAACCAATAGGGCATCTTCAAGTGACTTTATCATTGTCTGCGCGCTTGACAGTTTGTCTGCCAACGAACTTGCTTCATCTGTCACTTTCCTCAGTTCTTGTTCAGCTTCCAACTTTGAAGTTTCATGTTCATTAAGATATTTGGCAATCCATCTCATTTTTTCAACAGGCTCCTCGATAAATAAATTAGTAGGAGTGCTAATACTTTCAATTGACTCTAAGACCTTTTGTAGCGTACTTTTGGCCTCTGATAGAATCTCTTCACTCTGATCTGCACTTTCCTTTGTTGCCAGTAGCTTTTTTTCCAACAGAGGAATTTGCTCCACTTCACGAGACAATTTATTCATTTGAGCCTGGGATTCGGTAATCATGGATCTACTCTCCTGCACTTCAGACTTCAAACTCGCAATTTCGATGTTCTTTTCATTCAGGACATTTTTCAAATTCTCCCGTTCCTGAAAAAGCCCCTTGCCTTTCTTGACTGCCATAGACAACTTGTCCTTTAGCACAGCACATCTATCCTCTAAATGACTAAGATTTTCTAGCATAATTGCCTTCTCATTCATTAGTGCATCAAATTCTAGATTCTTTTTCTGTAATTCATCTGCCAAATGATTCACTTCCTTTCTCTCCAATATATCTTCCTCAACAATAAGCTTATACAGACTCATTTCCTGATATCTCATATAAAGAAGACCTTGGAAGTACTCAAAATCAATATCTTGAGATGGTTCATTGTGACTAATGTTTTCCTTAATCTTTGCCAGACAATTGTCAAATATGGTTTTCATGCCAGGTTGCTCTAGATGAACCTCTTCATTTGCAAGTCCAGATGCCTCCAGCAGCAAACTCAGTAATTCATCCTTCTCCAATGAAACAAGATTCTCCTTTTGAATAACTTCTTCATGTTTCTGTCGTAAGTTCTGCAACTCCAACTGAAGGCAACTCTTCTCCTCTGATTCAGCTGAAATTGATGCTTTCAATTGATTGATCTCATCATTTAAAGTTGCCCTAGATTCAACCAGGTCATGCTGTAACCTTTCGTTCTCAATAGCACCTAAATATTTCTCTCTCAGGCTTTCCAGATCCAAAAGAAGACGGCTCTTTTCCTGTGATTCTGCTGAGAGTGATACATTCAGCTGATTGATATAATTGTCCAAAGCCTCCCTAGCTTCAACAAGTCCATGATTTACCCTTTTATTGTCTTCACATTCATTTCTCAACTCCTCCAGTTCTTTTTCAGAGTAATATGTGCGTAGGTACAGAGAAACAAATGAAACAGTGAGATCGCCAATCTCCGAATTCGCACCTTCTTTTGCTTCAGCAATTTCAGAACGTAACCTCATAGCTTCATCTTTAGAAAGATAGAATGACTCCACCAACCAATGAATCCTCATATCCTCTTCACCCAACGCAACTGATTCTGGGAAATGGATTGATGACAAGGCATCAGTTAGTTTGTAGTACTGCATAGATATACCTTTAAGAGATTTATTTTCATCAGCAAGCCATCTGAGTTGCTCAGTTATATCTGTGGGCTGCAAATCTACAGATGTCATGCTCAATGATAATATTTCTCTACATTTCTGAAGTATGATCTCCTTTTCTTCAATAGATTCTTGTAAAGAAGCAGCAAAATTTTCACTTGCTTCAAGCAATTCCCGAGTCTTCATTGAAGCCTCTAGAGTAATTGACTTCTCCTGCAGTTCAAGCGAACATTTTTCCAACTCGGTTGTTTTCTCAGCCACCAATTGCTTCAGTGAGTCCCTTTGCTGTACCAACGCCTTTCCCTTTGTCACTGCCATATTAAGCTTCTCTTTTGTGCTGGCACACCGATACTTTTCATGTTCAACTTCAGCATTTAATCTTCTAATTTCTCCATTAAGATTTTCAAACAGTGATCTCTGTTTTTCTAATTCTTCAGCCATTTTCCTTCTTTCAAGTTCAATGTTGCTTATATTTGTATACAGATTCTCCTCGTTTCTTCTAGATTCAAGAATCTTATCGCATGCTACAGCGCAAGTTCCTCTCTCATCTATCCTGCTAAGATCTACGCCAACTTCATTTAAACATTTCCGGAGTTGATCGCTTGCAGAATCGAAGTCATTATACTTCTCAACCAAAAAAGCCACTGATGTCTCAATGCTTGCAATCTTTTCAGTAACAGATCCGTCCAAACCTTCTTGATGGTGTACCATGGACAGTGAGGCCAACGTCCTGTTCAGAAATTCGTCGATGTACCGGTTCCTTTGAATCTGACCTTCATTTTCAGCCTGAAAAATATCAGCAAGCTTTAGATTGAGAGAGTCAATATCCTGATCTTTCGTCTGCAATACGAGGTGGAGTTCTTTGATTTTTGTCTCATTCTGCGAGTGTTCATCTGAAGCAGTTTTCAAGAACCTAGAGCACTCATTTAACATCTCACGCAAAGAGTCACCCGAATCCAAAGTATTTGGATCCTGAGTTACCAATTTAGTTTGAATGTACCCATGATTTTCACCGGCCAAGGTTTGTGGCTCATTGAAAGCCTTCAATTGGATACAGAGATGAGCAAGTTCATTCATTACGACTTGTCTCTCTTCCTGCATGAAAAGTAGATATCTATTTAGCTCATAAACTCATTTAATGACTAAATCAGTACAGTTCCATCCAAGGTTGAACCTTGTATTCTCGCGTGATTCTTTCCTTCTCTGCTTCACTTTTTTCGTGCATATCTCGCAACTGTTCTATCTCAGCAATCAACTGCGGGATCTTGACCCCGCTATCTGCTTCATTATCTTGATTACCATGTAGGCTATCCTTCTCCTCAGAATTCTGTTGGGATTCAGAATTTTCAATCTCGTCTGGGCAATCAACGAACATATCGTCCCTTCCCCCCTCCTCTGCCGTCCTTTTATCATTGTGCTCATCTTGGACAAGATCTGATCCATTTTCCTTGTTTATCCCTCCATGATTCATCTGCATGGCAAGAACCCACAATATCCAATGATTTATAATGTTACCAAACAAATGAAATATTCATTAAAGTTATATTCTTCATATAATAATGTAGGAAAAACAGATTCTTGATCATGTTTCTGACAGAATGAGCATTCACGTTCAATCTAGGACACGACAAAATCCACTGAGGACCAAAATAACATCAATAGATTTGTAACTGATTACGTTAACACGGCACAGAACATCATGAATCCAAACAGCCTTATCCTCTCCCTTTTGATCTACTATTGACCAATATCACAAATAACCATGTGCTACTTGCATTTCCAACCATATGCTACATTCAATACATGAGCACAGTTCCAAATTACACACAGATTTCGGAAGCTGTAAAGAAATCAGTAAATCAGTTCAGTCATCACAGTATGTATTCTTGCTTCAAAAACAACAGACTTCAAAGAAGAAGGAAACATTCGATAAATCGCCACCATGATTAAAAGAATTCAATAAGTCGCCACCTGATCAACCGAATCAGTAGCGTCCTCATCTGTTATACCGCGAGCTATCTCCACAAATGAAACCTCACCGTCTTCTCCAGATGGACTTTCAACATTTGCATGATTATCAGCCATTTCTATCAAATCATAACAGTATATTGAATAATCCCACCGACAATCACTTGCCAATTCCACCCATTCACGAGAACCCGGATCTGAAAGCCAAAAAAAAATTGATTCAATCTTCAAAATCAATATCCAAAAACCAATACCACACAAACTATTCCTTCTTGTCCTCAGTCATAATTCTAGCCGCAGGGGAGAAAAGAATTAAGAAACAATACAAAAACAAAACACAAGAGGAAACAGAACGGCACCACAAGATTCCAACACGACACCTTTAACAGAGGGAGCTCTGATTATCTAGTGTGTGTTTTTCCCGAAGTAAACTTCGGATCTCGGATTCTACGAAGCTGCTAATATACTGTTACGTTGGCAATCTGCGTCTGTTCGTTAGTCGTCGTTACAGCAAGCAGCAACCATTTTGGTGAGTCTGCATTCCCATGGAGCCCAACGACGCCGTATAAGGTAAGTATTAAAAAAAACGTTCGGGCCTCCAGAAACCGACCCGGATCAGCAAGAGAAAATATTCTCGTTTGGGCCGTGATAATCATTTTGGGCCAAGCCAAACGCAACCAATTACAATGAGATTGAATTTTTGAGTCCGTGTAATGTAACCATTTAATTTCGTTCCTTAAAAAACTATTCATGGCTTAAGTTGTCCAATCAAATTTAAATAGAAATATAACGATACAATCTAATAACTCGGAGTAACAATTGTACCTAAAGTTCATGATTCAAATTCTTTCAACGCTATGAGTCTGCCGTATATGACTTGCCAAGTCTGTATTAGCTCCATACCGTGGTTTGTTTAACTTTTCCTGGACTTTGATCTTCTTGAGTAGCATTAGATCAAAGGCTACACCTACATCTCTATACTACTCCACTATATGTGTTGTTTCTTTGCTGTGACATATGAAGGAGATTTATGCAAGGATCCTACACATCTAGCAAATGTGATCTATGGCTAAAAGCCATTCAACCAGACAAGTGACCGGCAAATACCATTCTAGCATAAAAAGCAAGAGAAACCAGCACTTTCTGATAATATTGATTACTTAGTAACTCAGTAGCATGTGCAACACAGAGATAACGGAATGGTTTATCGAACAAAGGACATCAATGTGCTGCCTGCCATACCAATGTCAATGTGTGCGAGATTATGTTCCATGTACAAACCGTGAACACTGTGGTCAGTGGCGAAGCCACATAGAACATAGGGGGGGCACATGCCCCCCAAAAAATCTGAGAACGTGTATGTGCCCTGAAAAAATCTGAGTGCATGTATGATACAGTAGATTAGATGAAGTAATCTCAGTGCATGTATGATACAGTAGATTAGATGAAGTAATCTCAGTGCCCCCTCCATTCCGAAAACCTGGCTTCGCCACTG
>JAOYMZ010061675.1:0-12944 GCA_025802335.1 Pinguicula primuliflora
CTCTTTTCCATTTTGTCTAGAGTAGGCTTCCATAACTTGCACCTCGTGATATCTTCCCCAACAGGAAGACCAAGGTACTGAAAGGGTACAGTACCAATACCGCAGTTCAGTGCCTCAGAAAAATCAGCCAATACATTTTTAGGAATATTTATTCCGTAAACTCTGGTTTTCTGATAGTTGATATTAAGTCCACTGACCAGTTCTAAACATGTCAAGGCCATCTTCACATCCTTAATTCAGATAGGGTGCCCCCACTAATAATTAGAGTATCGTCAGCGTATTGTGATTGTCTCAAGGTCATTTCTCCCATTGAGAATCCTTTATATCTGTTCAGACTTTCAGTTGCATTTAATATTCATTCTAATGCGTCGGTAGTAATGATGAATAAGAAAGGGGACAATGGGTCCCCTTTTCTTAAACCTCTTTGTGGTTTAAACTCTGTGTAGGACTGTCATTCACTAAAACCGAGATAGTGGTGCTGGAGATACATTTTCTGATCCAAGTTAGGAACTGATCTAAGAAGCCCATTTTTTCCATTATGTCTATAAGAAAGTTTCCGTCCACTGAATCAAAAGCCTTTTGTAAATTAATTTTCACCATAATGTTGCTTTGAGATTTGAACTGGGAAAAAGCTTGAACTGCAAAAAAGACTTATGACACATGTTTACTATAACTATTCACTCTATCTTTTGTTTTTGAGGATTTGATGGTCAAGCTGGCTCGAGGTTGTAACTTTAAGAGTTGTGGAGTACAGGAAAAATGCACATGCTAAGGGGAGACACTCTAGACAATTCATTGCTGTTTGAACACAGTGTACACCTTTCGATTCATTAATAAAAAAAATTCTTTTGTTAAAAAATAAAGATGAAAAAAATAAAATAAAAATGGAATCCGTAATTTATGAGTGCAATTGTCACTCTCATAATCCATTAGGTCAGTCCTCTTTTACATGGTCAAATATTGGGACTTAAAGGAAATATTATGAAAAAAAAGTAAATGTATTTATATGTCGACAGAAATTTTCTCCTCCTTGAACACAAGTGGGTATATGCAAGACAATTAATCTGGAACGTCGCTTTTTAGATTGACGCTTTGGATTAAACATTTGTTAAGAAATGCACGTGACATACAAACCGGGGATTTTCTCCTCCTTTGACCCGTCTCACATAAAGAAATTTAGTGGAGATCGCAGTGTGTTCTTTCCAACGATTTCTATGTCTCAGTGCAATTGCTACAACAAATTGACACACCATAGCCAATTTCTGTTAGATTCCAGCCATACGTTGTTGCTCGTCCGTCTAAAATGTTGTGAAATTCAGTGGAAATTGTGTATGAAATGCTTGGTGAAATAGATGAGAATTCGTTGTTGTGTATGAATGTAGTATGAAATCCCCTGCTTCAGCTTTCTGTTGCTGAATCTCGATTGAACCGGTAGGAGTCGTGATAAGTACCCGCAGTTGTGTTATATGCGAATTTATGTGGGTGAGCAGAGGAATGACGAGCGACTTGAGAGGAGACGAGCATTCTGGAGAAGAGAGGTGTGTAGAATTCAGAACATTGCAGAAGGAGGACTTTACGAGAGCCGGATGGGCCTTCTTCTGACAGAAGGATCACGAGAATCTCTAGTGTCGAATGCTGCCGGAATAGGAGAGTGCGGGAGGCTGTGGGAAGGTTAGATGTGAGACGGCTCGAAGGAGGAGAAAATCCCTTTTTGTAAGAATAATTGGACAAGTCACATCCGCGAAAATCGTATTTTGAAATATAACTTCCTATTTTATTTTTGATTTATTTTTATTATTCTTTTACTTAAAAGGCATTAAAAGAAAATGAAGAAGAGAAATAACATACTAAATCGTCTTGATTCCTTCTAATCAAGTCAATCGCCAGAAGACTTTTTCACTAATTCATCTCCGTCGAAAGGAAAAACTCTACAAAAATTAAAAAACTTGTAACCCTTCAATCGAAAACCTCGACTGGAATCCTTCAACATGTCGTTCGAGATTTCCTCAGACACGCACGTGGACTTGGATCGAACAATTACCAGTATCATAAAGGAAATCCTTCTGACGCACACAATGTAGGCCAAACCAGCTTCACCACTGCAGACGGGAAGAATGATGAACGACCCATCAGAGTCTCAGGCAGCAAGAATGATGGCCGAACCGGAAACGTCGCAGACTAGAGATTTGAACGGGGGTGATGACTCAAGTGGACACATTGCAGGGTGTTTCCCATCACCAAATCTTCTGGTACGTTGCAGGTGTTCATTGCAATTTGCGAATCACTTGCCCGACTCTGGCGTGTTGAGAACGACTCTCTTCTTTTGAATTTGAATTTGAAGTTTTGTTTGATTGTTGTCTACGTTTTATACATAGGTGCGCATACCGACTGATACACCTCAATAGTTAGGCTTTCCCACATACCTACCAGTGGAGGTATACGACAGAGCATACACGGAGTTCTTTGTTAAAGTGACAATGCGCTAGTCATTGCGGATTATAGGGGAGATCATGGAGCGGCTGAATAAATGAGAACTTGACCAAATTCGAAGTACTTGTTTGGGTCATCTCCTTGAATTGAACAGCTCTTGGACGTCCCAAAGAAAAATATCCTCCGGTCAGCTTGCCCATTTCTTACTGCTCAGGCGAATCAAAACTCCTAAGCGATTAGATTTGTGGTTTCTCGTAGAGGGAAAGTCAATCCGGTTTGATATAAAGAAGTTTGCTATGGTAACTGGGTTGAACTGCTCGAAGGCGCCAGTGACGGATCCTTCGATGAGTGATAATTATATACGAGACAAGTACTTTCCAGGAAGTGATACGAACGTCACCTCTTTCCTTTATTTCACATTTCACGAGATCCATTAATTTAGGATGGACCTCATCGACTTCGACATTGTTGTCCTTGAGATGTTTGAGTCACTTGATAATATCACGAGTTCAACTGCCTATATAGCTGGCAAAGTTTTAAATTCATACATCACATCTACCCCCGACGTCGTGGTCCGATTGTCTGACGATGAAGATTTACAACACTTCACCACCAGCACTGCTTTCGTTGCTACCGACTCCTCGTGTTTTTCTGCTGCCCTTCATATCGCGGTCAATATCAAAGTTCCCTCCAATATTGACCTTTCCTTTTTTTGATATGCAACTTTTTTATAGCAAAAGAGATCGTATAAGCTAGCCCCAAAAGTGAGCATAGTTATGGAAAATACAATCATAAACTGGGAACGGAGTGTCAGTGTTTCTTAGGGCATCCACGTCGGCGACACTTCAGACTTAGTGTTTTAAGGGTCAGCTCATCATTTGGGTTCGGGTGGGGGGCTTGTACTAGATTCTGCGCTGATTCCTTTGCGGCTTCATTGTCTTCATGACTTGCTCATAAGTCTGCATGTGTGGCTTCTTCCTCTACAACCAGGTCTGCCCAGGTTTTCATTGGAGCGCTGGCTGGTAGTGGTGACTGCTCAGCATTGGGGTGTGAAGGGTACCTGAGTCTTTCCCGCTTCCATTTAGTCATTTCCGCGCACAGAGCATTTGCTTCCTTGTCCCAGGAGGCTTTGTCATACGTGCATCCATTCAGCACATAGAAGGAGTCAATCAGACCACATTTTAGCTTGTCCCAAATACGTCTTTGAAGTTGTATAGTTGCCCTGGTGTCTTGGTATTGTGATTCAGCGGCTTTAGCCACAGGGTCTGGGAACTCTGCTATTAGGTGGTCCTCAGGTGCTGGAGGTGCTGGAGGTGCTTGAATTTTTGTACCAATTCCTGCTGCTGCCACTGGACCTTTCTGATTGATTGTCGTTCCATCATCAGGAGTTGTATATTTCTGCCCGTTTGGCAGCATAGCTGGCATCTTCTAAACTACTTAATTTAATGTTACTTGCTGTAATGTATCCTGGTTGTTCTCTTTTGCAGAATGTTGCTCGTTGAGGATTTCAACAACAGCCACCTGTTTCTGTTGGAGTTGTGCTGCCTATGCAGGAGCGGTGCAAATCACTCGTTGCTATGCATAACAAGTTCCAGGTGCTGCAGTAGATAGGGGTTTTCCAGTGGCTGGGGAAGCAACTTCTGGGGTCACCTCAGAAACTATTTCAGGCGCAACAGTGTGGTTCATTGCAGGAGTTGTTTCTGATGCCGTGACTGTACCAAAATTCACTGCAAAACTAGGCTTAGCAGGCACCTGTACAGCAAGATTTTTTTCCTGTACAGCAGAGGGTGATTGAAAATATTGACCTTGCCTTAATGGGCAACCTTGCCGCAAGCATCGCTGACATGCATGGTTCCATTTTCGTCGTGGTTACAAAACTACTAGTCGATCGTTCCGAAGCAACACTTGTCGCCATACGTGCTGCCATACGTGTCGTCGAACGTGACCTTGACAATGTCACTCGTGATATCAAGGAGAAAGTTGCTGCGATCAAATAGTTACTCTTATTTGACCTTTTGTCAATTTTTGTTATTTTGTATTTTATATGTAATGGTTATGTTGGGATCCTCCAGATTTTTTAAATTTTGATCACTCTATAACTCTGTTTAATATGGAACACCAAACATAGAATCGTATCTTCACGATAGGCGAATCACACCCGAAATGTTCGTAAATTAAACAATTTAAATATGAAACATTGCGACTGAGAATAGTTTACGAATATTTAAGACTAAAGTATATACCCGCTATCGGCGGGGTATTGACGACTGGTCAATACGAGGTCTCCATCGATGCTATCGGGATTGTTGTGGCTCGTCCATACGAGGTCCCCGTCGATACAAGCGGGATATTCGCGACTTGTCCTTACGGGGTACCAAACATTGCCATCGGAGCATTGGTAACTTGTCAATACGGAGTCCCAACCGACGCTAGTGGGATATTCGCGACTAGTCGATACGGGCTCACAATTGATTCTAACGGGATATTCACGATTGGTCAATATGGAATCCCCATCGACTCCAGTGGGATCTTCGCGACATGTCGGTACTGAGTCCCCAACAATGCATCCACCTCCACCCTTGCATGTCTTTGGATAATGTCCGTGAACACCGCACTTACTGCAACATTTTTTGCATTTGGCTGCTGCTTCGACACTCAATTTGTGACGTGACATTGTTGGTCTTCCTTTCTTCCTTTCATTTTTTGGATGTAACACTTGGATCCTCCAGACCCTTTCGGAAACAACATGCGGTGACAGCATGGTGGTCGGGTATATCGTATCGCAATATGCATCCACCAAATACTGCCTTGTGAGGTACGACGAGATAAGGTTATATATGTTAATCCCAACTTTATTGGCTGCTACAAACCGATGTACACATGGCGATTCGTTTATATTAAACTCCATGCAATCACATGACTTGGTAAAAATGTTAACCAAGGCGGACACATTACCACCCGTTGAGACTTGATACTCATGTTCATTGAGCTGATTGACAACCAGTCCATTAGATTTGGACCAGTAATCCCTGAACTTAGCTTTCTGAAGAGCTGAGAGAGGATTGTTTCCAGACGCAGCTTGCTGACGTCTCTCATTCCACCACTGTGACATTTTTTCTGTTACTGCACTCAGTAGGGCAATAATTGGGTATTCTCTCTGGTGGCCTAACACTGAGTTTATTTATTCGACAAGGATTGTCATTGTGATGTTATACCTTTGCCGTGGGTAGTGGCACCTGGCCCATCTCGAATGGCCTGCCTCCAGTTCGAGGTACGTAACGACTATAGGATACTTGGACGTGGTATCTGCCATGTAACTATTGAATTCTTCGACCCTATACGCATTGATAGCCTTACAGTACGATCCGATGATGTTTCCACACTTAAAATTTTGCTTTAAGTTCTGCTCGAGGTGCCATACACAAATGCCGTGATGGGCATTTTGGAAAACTACTCTCATTGCTGCTGCAATGCTAAGTGCCCTGTCCAATATTATCGCCAAGTCGTCGGTATCGCCAATGTTGTCTTTCAATTTTGATAGGAACCACACCCACGATGATCCATTCTCTCAATCAACAATTCCCAAAGCGAGTGGATAGCACTTGCTTTCACTGTCCTGTACTATGGCAACCAACATTACTCCCATGTATTTACCTTTCAGAAAGGTGGCGTCAATCCCAATCACCTTCCTCATGAAGGCATAACCCCTTATCGAAACCCCGAATGCCAAAAAACAATATAGGAATCTGTCATTACTGTCAATCTCTATGTGAGTTACGATCCTTATATTCGACTGTTCGAGGGGATAATAGTGGGATGCAAGTTTGCTGTAGTTTTCTTCGGGCGAACCTCGGACGATGTTTTGAATACGTCTCATCCCCCACCAAGCTTTGTCATAAGTTACTTGTGCTCCCAGGTTCATGCGAACTAGTGACTGTATTGTTTTAGGAGAAAGCCCCTTCCCAACACCGATAAATTGAGGAGCAACAAGTTCCCCTATCACGACAGACGTCGCCTATCGATGGCTTGCATGTCTGTACTCAAGAGAACAGTTATGATTTCCATTGTAAGTTCGGATTGTAAAATACTCTGATTCATCACAGACTTTCGCCCCTCGGACCCTCCATTGGCAGTTTTGATCGACGCAGCATATGACTAATAAAGACTTGCTGAATTTTCTTGTACGAATTTCAAAATTACCATCAAACGCGGTGACAATCAATTTCTTCATCAATTGCTTTTTAATTTGACGGCAAAGATAAAACATACCATTAAATTAATAAATTATATAATTATTTTTATCCTGACAGTCGGATTAAAAATTCAATAGTCATGATTGACTATTCTAGACCTATCTTATTAATCTGATATTAAGCCTACACCAAAAATAAATTGTTGTAAAAAATTGCAACCCCCAAACCAATCCTTAACGAACAAAATTACAACCACCGTCCGACCAATCAAATTCCAATAATCAGGCATAATTTGCCAGAGGAGTCATGGCCGATGGAGAAGATCTTGCGACTGTGGCCTTTTTTCCTGCCGTCTGTTGACAACGGCAGCGGCAGGGGAAACAGGCTGCTTTTATGCAGGAGTGGATACAGGTGAGAAACCAGAATGTCCAGGTGGCGCCGACGAGGACGACGGCTGCGATTGGGTACCACGGCTGCGAGAATTCCGGGAAGAATGCGTAGAGAATGAGGAGTACGCCGGCAATGGCGACGGAGAGGCAGAAAATGGTGAATATCAGCGGGACTTCGGAATTTCTCCATGGATCCTCCTCATCCTCCATGGATAACATCAATTTCTCGATCTACGCCACCTGCTCTCTCTCCCTAGCAGAGATTTGTATTTTTGGCCACTCACAAATTGATGAATTGGAGGCGGGGAAAAAGGAAAGGGGGCGGGGGGGAATTTTTTATATTTAAAATAATGCGTCTAAAATGTGCTGAATTAAAACTAAACATAAGCATATTTTTTTATTATTTTTTTGTTTTTTTATATGCATACCAATAGCGTCAATGTTTTTGTTGTTGGATAAGTAATTTTATTCAAAACTTCTTTCTTTACACCCATTTGCATTTTGCTATCTTCCCCTCACAAGATATAACTTCCGGGTTTGATTTTAATGGACAACTCCATCTCCTCTACCATTGTATCCATCCATCTATTTTTCTTATGACTTTGTATTGCATTCTGAAAAGTTGCATAATTCCCGCTACATGTAAATAAGTGTATAAGAAATCAAATCCTCAAAATAGTTCCGAATAGCGGACTTAATAGTGCGCATCCTCTTCTCTAACATAATCCTGTAACTCCACCTGCATCACATGATCATTGGTGCTACAGTTTTTAGGCAATTGTTTCTTTTTATTCGTAGTATGGTGTAACATGAATTTTCATCAAAAACCACATATTCTGATCATCATCTTGTTTGTCTTCTCATCCCATAGCTTGTAACTTTTCACCCATTTCTGATATTCCAGAAAGATACACTGTCTAAACTTTGCATCAAAATTCAATCCCTCCTCACTAAAAATATGTACATAGGCTAGATATTCGAACACTCTCAAACCTGAATAGTCTACTTCACTGTCCGTCCACACCTCCTAGGATACTTTCCCATCTAGTGCTGCTCTCGGTGATCTGTTAATTATGAAACATGTCATATCTTGCAAGCCATGCATTCAACCGGAGACAATGTGCTTTCTCAACTATCGTTCTGTTCATCTTCTACTACACCATTTTTCTGTTGTGTCTTGCGAATTGTAAAGTGTCTATTGATACCATGTTGCTCACATAAATCCTAAAACTTTGCATATGTGTAATATGTATCATTGTGTAACCGAAGACATTTAATCCCCTTTCTTGTTTGGTTCTCCACTTTAACTTTTCACAACTTCAACTTGGCAAACACTTCAGACTTGTGCCACATGAAGTACACACAGACCTTTCGCAAATAGTCATCGATGCAACTCAAGAAACACATGTATCCTTCTCATGATATAACTCTGATTAGACCCTAAACATCTGCATGAATGTAGTAAAAATTTCCTTTTGTCTTGTGTATCGTCTATCTTACATTGCACCCACTTTTGTTTTCCCATAACACAATATATACAAAATTGAGCTTTCATATCTTAACATCCTTCAATATATTTCTCTTATGAAGCTTTATCATCCCATGCTCGACCATATGATCAAGCCTAATATGCCACAAGACTGTATTATCAAATTCAGACTCTACAACAGTAACTTCACCTACAATTCTGGTACCCAACAATCTATAGATATTTTTTGCTAGCTTCTATCCCTTTATCACCGTCAACATCCCTTTACTCACCTTCATTACTTCACTTGCAATTTGTAACTATAAAGTTATAATACAAAGTGTCATATGAAATTAGATTCTTTCTAAAATCTGATATATGTCTGATGGGAGGCTTCTTCGGTGTCGTTAGGCTGCAGACCAACCCATGCAAGGTTTAATATTTTCCTTACTCTCTCAACTAGGCTACAAGGGTAGCAAAGTGGCTTGCATGGGTCGAATCTACAGAGAAAGGGATGGATCTTCTTTGGTTTTCTCCTTTGATGATGTGCTGCAAAAACAATGGCTTTTGGGGAAAGTTTTGTGAGATTTTATGATTGAAAAGAGCAAAGTAATGATTCTAAACTATAGTAGAACATGAATTGAATGTTTTGAAAAATATTTGAATGGAGAAGTTCCTTAACTAATCATAAAGATTCAATTAATTTTAAAAAAATAACAAAGATTCAAGAGAATAGTCATATGCATAATTGGATCATGAGTGTTCCTTTTCTGTCAAGTGTTTGATGTTATAGCTAGCTACTGCTTCTATATCTTTCCTAAGCATTACCATGAAATTCTTAAGTATCACATGCTCGTCTTCTTGTTTCTTGCACAAAAACATCATAAAAAACATCAAACATGTAATCACAACTCCTGCCAACCATTGTTACCTAGTGAAGGTTGTTTTCTTATGCATACTTAGGTGGAATGAGCCATCATCCATAACCTACAATAACAAAGAAGTTGAAAGTCTCTATACAGATATCTACAAAACTATCACATAGTTGGAAGAAATGGTGCATTCCATCGAAGGTCGTAATATCACCAGTGTTCTAACACATCTGGTAAAAGTTCTTCATTCCTCCACTTCGAGTTATCAGGCCTTTTCCTTCGAAACCATCTAATATGTTTTACTTTTCTTTTTGTGTTTGTGTTTGGGATCAGTGGGTCGAAATATTAACAAGCTTCGTGAAAGAAATGGATTCATTGACTAATGAAACAACACCTACAATGGATGAGTACATGTATCTTGCTTGGGTGTCTATTTGGCGCCGAATTTGCTTTCACGTGTATTCATTTCCTCGGTGTCAAAATCTCCGAAGAAGTAATTTGTTTAGCCTTAAGTGCTCTGCTTTGTGCCACCATGATGAATGACAATCCACTGCAGAGGAGGAGGCCTCAATATAGGTAAAAATATGGTGGAACATCAATGGAGAAAATTGTTGCAATTGGTGCTTCAGACAGAAGGGAGCCTTGTTACCAAAGAGTGTAAACAAGTGCTATGGATGTCTGACAAGAATGGTTACTATCTATACTCCTTGTGGATGAATTAACATATCCACCGCAGATGAAGGATGATATGATATCACTGATTTGTAAGCCCCTCCAATTTCCTCTTCATGCTGCCTAATATAATCCATCACTTCTTACATATACCAAGGGTTCGAGCGACTGATAACGGCTATATACTATCTTGGCCGTGCCATCACTATTCTTCCACCGTGCTAAGGAATCTGCTTGGCGCCTCCATTGACTGCTCAACCTACGACGACTTTCGTCAAATTGCACCACCACTGCTCAAGGATTATCCGGAGCTGGAGAGTATCTATTCTATATCTTCTGTGATTCTCCGAGCACCGCTCTTGTGCCGTTTTATTCGATTAATCCCATTGCACCTATCTTCTCTTGGTTAGCCGTGCTGTTGTTAGGCGCTCCATTGCTTGACGCTTTCACTGCACTTTGGCCCAAATCAGAAGGTTCTCTTTGGGCTCTGCTTTTGGAACAAAACAAAGGAATGAAGAGGAGTTTGCACTGCAGACATTCCACACTTCCTCTCCGGCGACTAGTGTATCGCTTGTTTTGAATTTGCGGCGATTGGTTTGCGGTGATTGGTGTGCCTCTCTGGTCAGATTCCGAACTTCTAAACATCACTAGGGAGCTTTCTACTTCGTACTTTTTATTTGTTCCTAATTTTGCAGTCCAGTTATATTGCTTTCGTTAGTAGTATCATTTATGTTAGGGTGTTAGTTTTGTTTTTTGTTGGTATTATTTTTTTAGTTGTATTTTCTATTTTGATAGTAGTATTAGCTCGTAGAAAATATAGACGCGAGTATTAACCATGGCAACTTGAGGTCATATCCTTTGACGAAGGGTCAGGGTAGGGTAGGGGTTAAAGATTTAGGTTTACGATTTGGTACTTAGAATGTAGGGACTTTGATAGCGAAATCTTTAGAGTTGGTAGATGTATTAAAGAAAAGAAGGGTTGACGTGGTGTGTCTGTAAGAGACAAAGTGGAAGAGAGAGAGAGAGAGAGAGGGAAGTAAATGGGTATAAACTATGGTACTCCGAATTAGTTAGTGGGTGGAATGGAGTTGGGATTATGGTATCAGAGAAATTCAAGGAATGTGTAGTGGAAGTGGTAAGGTGCAACAATAGACTTATGACGATCAAAATAGCAGTTGGGTTAGAGGTGGTGAATGTTGTATGCGGGTATGCACCTCAAGTGGGGCTAAGGGAGAGTGAGAAGCGATCCTTCTGGATAAGTTAGGTATTGTACTGAGTGGTATCCCTATGGAATAAAAGGTTTTCATCAGTGGTGATTTTAATGCCCATGTGGGGGTATGGGTGGATGGGTATCCAGGTGCGCTTGGTGGTTTTGGGTTTGGTCTGAGAAATGACAGCGGTCGTGAGTTGTTGGACATGGCGGCAGTGCATGAATTGATGGTGGTCAATACCTATTTTAAGAAGAGAGATGAGCATTTGATCACCTATCATAGTGGAGGGCGAAGCACACAAATTGTCTTTTTCCTGTTGTGTCAAAGGGATAGAAGTTGTTGCATAAACGGTAATGTTTTGCCAGGAGAATCATTGATGTCTCAACATCGCCTTTTGGTGATGGATGTTAATGTACGAGGAAAAGTGGGAGAGAGGAGGTAGAGAAAGGATACTATGGAAGAACTTTAAGAGCGAGGCGGCTACCGCCTTCAGAGATAAGGTAGCTCCTGCTTGTTTGGACATAATAATTGAGGACGTGGATCGTTTATGGGTCCCCATGGCTACTATCATTAGGGACACAACAAAAGAGGTCGTAGGGGTATCATCCGTCAGAGCGAGGCCTGGCAGGGAAGCGTGGTGGTGAAGTGAGGAGGTGCAAACTAAAGTTAAAGCCAAACATGATAGCTTTAGGCAACTTATGGCAGTAAATGGGGATGAGGATAGGATGCAACGAAAAGAGGCATACCGTTAAGCAAGGATTGAAGCAAAAAGGGCAGTGGCAGAAGCTTAAAGCAAGGCATATGAAGATATGTATACGAGATTGGATACTAAGGAGGAGGCGCAAGATATATACAGACTTGCAAAGATACGAGATCTGAAGAGTAGAGATATTGATATTGTTAAATTTATCAAGAATGAGGAAGGAAAAACTCTTTTCTCGGAGGAGGATATAAGAGAGAGGTGGGAACAATACTTCAGTAAATTATTTAACGAGACACATGGGTATAGTAGCTGTGTAGGGGGTGGGGAGGTGCACCGACCCATAAATCAGTACGTGGTTAGACAGATATCGACAGAAGAGGTGAAGAGAGCCTTTAGTAAGATGGTAGACACGAAAGCAGTAGGGACGGACAACATACCGATTTAAGTGTGGAAGTGTTTAGGAGGCATAGGAGTTAAGTGGCTAACGATTCTTTTTAACACTATCCTGATGTCAGGAAAGACGCCAGAGGAGTGGCGAAGTAGCATAGTAGTTCCACTCTATAAGACTAAATGTGATGCACAACAATGTGACAATTATCGGGGTATTAAACTTCTAAGTCAAACTATGAAATTATGGGAGAGAATTATTGAACTTAGACTATGATGTGAAGTACGAGTGAAGGAGAATCAATTTGGTTTCATACCAGGAAGATCGATGATGGAAGCAATCCATCTCCTCAGACGGCTAATGGAGAAATATCGGGCACATAAACAGGATCTCTATATGATCTTCATAGACCTAGAGAAGGCATATGACACTATACCAAGAGAGGTTATTTGGGACTGTTTAGAAATCAAGAAGGTCTCATGGATGTATGTGAGGGCTATATAAGATCTGTATGAGTGTGCGAAGACTAGTGTACGAACCCAGTGAGAGAAACAAAGTATTTTTCAGTGGATATAGGATTGCATCAAGGGTCAGCACTGAGTCCATTTCTGTTCGCAG
>JAOYMZ010061686.1:0-28898 GCA_025802335.1 Pinguicula primuliflora
ATTTTTAGTCCTAGCCAATTCCCAGAGTTTGAACTTGATCTTTGAGATCATCTCTCCCACTGCAGGCCTCTTCTGCTAGAATCTCAACTGATTCCTACTTGTCCAAAAGGTCCATATGACAGATGACCATACACCTTTCCAAAAATCATTGTATTGTTTCCTCCTTTTCATGTTCATCTAGAGATTGAAGTTTTGCCACCCATTGAATTTTACGGCCTTGCTGCTGGGATCCACTCCATAGAAATTTGGACAAAGCTTTCCTCAGTTGTTTGATAACAGCTTTAGGGGCTTTATAAGTTCAGAGAAAGTACATTGTTAAACTTGTGAGAACTCCTTTGAGCAGCCTCCAACAGATAAGTAGTTATTCTCCCAGCTTACCAAACGTCTTTGTACTTTGTCCAGCATTGGTTTCCAAAGTTTACAACAAGCAGGGTTCTCACCAATAGGCAATCTGCAGGGTTCTCACCAATAGGCAATCTGAGGTATGTGAAAGGAATGTTATCAATCTGGCAGCCAAGAATAGTAATGAAGTGATTCAGCTCCTCTTGTGGAATATCAATGTAAAATAATTTGCTCGTGCTATAATTCAATTTAGACCAGAAAGCATTTCCAAGTAGTTTAGAGATTGCTATAATTCAATTTTTTTCTTTTTTTTTTCTTTTTTTCTTTTTTTTTTCGAGCTGAGGGTCTCCACAGAAACAATCTCTCCATCCTGTTGAGGGGTGGGGGTATGATTCAATGATTGCATACATCTTATCCTCATCAGACCCGGCCTAAGGGCGAGATTTACTAGGTATGTTTTGGTTTGGTTTTGGTTTTGGTTTGGTTAGAGATTGCTTTATTGCTAGGACATCTTGACTCGTACCATTGCCAAAAATAAGAGCATCGTCCACATATTGCAACAGTCTGATAGAAATTTCACCCATATATAGCCACTGTATAGCATCATGTCATAAGATTTTTCTAATATCCAGTTTGGTGCTTTCACAGCAATAAGGAATAGATGGGGGGATAGTGGGTCACTTTGTCTCAGTCCGTTTTGTGGCTTGAATTCCGTAGTTGGATTTCCATTCACCAAAATAGATATGGATGGAGTAGCTATGCATTCATATATCCAGCTTAGCCACTTAGCTAGAAAACCCATTATTTCCATCATGTTCAAGAGAAAGGACCAATCTACGGAGTCAAAAGCTCTATGAAAGTCTACCTTAAAAAGTAAGCATCTGTTTTAATTCTTTTTTGCCGAGTCTATCATCTCGTTTGCACACAGTACCCCTTCTGAGATGTGTCTTCCTTTTAAGAAACCAGATTAGTTCTTTGATATAACTATTGGGATGACTTCATGCAGTCTGTGTGCCAACACTTTTGAGAGAACTTTGTAAGCACAGTTTATTAGAGAGATTGGCATAAAGTGTTCAGGAATAGTTGGTTTATCAATTTTTCGAGCCAGAGTGATAAATGAAGCATTTAATCCAGGGGTCAATCAGCCCGAGGCATGAAACTCGTGGATGAAGTTTTTGAAATCACTTCCAATGATGTCCCAGAACCTTTGTATGAATGCAAAGTTCGGGCCATCAGGTCCTGGGCTTTTCGTTCTTTTACAATTCCAATAGCTTTCTTGATTTCTTCATCACTGAATATCATGATCAGTTCTTAACTCATTTCAGTCAATCTTTTGCCCATATCATTCAAAATCTTAGGTTTGTATGGATTATCTTGCTAAAACTGAACCTGAAAATGAAACTTCAGACAACCTTTTACCTCACAGACTTCCTCTTGCCATTGACCATCAAAAAATAATCCATCAATGTCCATCTGATATCTCCTCTTTCGTAAGGATGCATGTAAGGATGCATGAAAGTATTTTGAGTCAGTATTACCTTCTTTAAGCCACCTTTGTCACGACTTTTGATAGATTATAGTCGTCTGATAATTTTGCTGACAATTCAATTCCTCCAAAGCCGACTTTTTTTGATCTATTTCAAGATCAGTAAGTTGTGTCACATAGAGCTTTGCATCCAAGAGCACTATCTGTTGGTTTGCAGCTCGAATCACAGTAGTTGTAGCACCATTTGTGGCCAAGTTCCATCACTTAATGCTCCCTCTAAGTCTCTTGATTTTTCTTTTAAGATTCTCCCTTTTGAGTTCTGTAAAACAGAGAGATTCCAATTAGTTTATACTACTTTCAAACTTGGTTGTTGCAGCAAGCATCATAGACCATAAATGGTTTTGGGACCCAGTTTTTAACCTCTTGATATTATAACAACGAGCAGTGATCAGATAATTCTCTTCCTAGAGTGCTTTGGGTTGAGTTTGGCCCTTACTACACTTAGAAGAATTCTGTCAATTCTACTTGCCCCTAAACCATTTGGTTTAAACCACGCATAATCCGCTCTTACCAATGGAATATCCATCATTTCACCATCCTAAATAAAATTAGGGAAGGCGATGGCTTCAGATTGGCAGGAAGCTGAGACACCAACTCTTTCTATTGAGGATCTGATAGAATTAAAGTCTCCCATAACGCAGATTTTCTCCCTGGATTCTGCAATCTATATGCGATAATCTCTTTCCACAGTAGACGTCTTTTGACAACATAGCATGATGAGTAAACACATATGATGATGGTCTCAGTAGGATCAAATCCATTCCACATTTCTTTCACAGCCTGAGCCTGGTTCATCTGCCAATCTGCAGTTTTTAGGAATTTAGCACTTTTCCAGGTTAGGAGTATACCTCCAGAAGCCCCATCTGAGTTTTTGTTACAAAATCAAACTCGTGGTGACCCCAGATCCTCTTCATACATCTCTTGTCAATTGCTTGCATCTTTGTTTCTTGAATACCAATAAATTCCAAGTCGTGTTTTTTTATAACATTCCTCAGCAGTTGGTTTTTTGTATAGCTGCCGAGACAATGGATGTTCCAGCTACTAATCAATATTTGGAACCTGAGGGACTTCCACAATTTGGTGGCTTGAACCACCTTCAGTCACAGTCTTTTGGAAGGCAACACATTCTCTCAATTTTGTGAGAACTAAGTGTTGCACCACATCAGCTTCTACATTCCGAATCCAACAGTGTGGCCGTACTGTATAGTATGTAGGATCTCTTGTTCAATCTCCTTCCATGCCTTGAGGTTGCCTTTTTTCTTATGTTTCTTAGAATCTCAGTACATTTCACATATTGATTTTCAATATGACTTGGCATACTTTTCACTTTCTGGAATAGTTCTTGGCTCCTGGACTCAAGGAGGTCTACATCAAGTTTCTCCACAATTAATTGTGCATCATTTACAACTTCCACCATCTTAAGTGGATCTCCCCGTTCCGGTTCTACTTGCATCACATTAATATTTGATGCCACATCCATTTCTCTGGTCACAAAATCCTGCACAGTATCCTTTAGATTCACAGACAACTCGCGATAGTTGATGATCCATGGGCTACCAATTTCAGTAACAGTTTCAGCCAACTCTACATGGTATTTACTTTTATCTATCGTAAGTGACTGCTTGCAAGTTTTCTCCATATATTTCTCCACACTTTCCCTTCTCTTCAGTATGCAACAGACCAAACATTTGATTTAGCAAGTTCAACTTCATTTTCCCATCTCGATGATTGACCAAAGCATTGGCCAACATTTTTGTTTAAGAATAGTAGGCTAGCCTCATCATCAAGTACCCTGAATTTGTTACTACTCTGAAGTTTAGGCTGGATTTGCACCACCAGTTCTTTATAAGCCAAGATTATATATGATTTTAGACTCGTTTATTCATTCATTTATTTAATAATCATTCATTCATTACACAACAATTTGGACTCACATGAGCTAAGGGGATAAGACGTGGCCAATTTGGGAAATGCTACCTTCATCTCCAAAAGATGTCTAGCCAATTTGGGCAAAAAGAGGGAAATGACTTTCCGGTACTTCCAAAGGCTATAACTCCTGAACCAAGATGAGGGCGGGCCTGTCCTTTTATAGGAATGTAGACCAAGGAGTCCTCTACAATTCATGTGGACATGATGCACTAAAAACGCAGCAGAGATCGGGTTTCAAGAGATTTTTCTATATCGGGTAAAAACAAGGTGCATTGTCATTACAGTCCCTTGCACTGAAGAGAGGTCTCAAACAACTTAGGTTGGGTTTGGTATCCAGGATTGTTAGGGTTTATTATGGGATATCTGGGTTGTCCTTGTGAACACCCCATTTGGTGTCCGCTTTTTTTAAAATAACCTGCCTCGGGTTTACGATCCGGGCAAGTTCAATTAAGGAGCTACTCTCTAAAATTTATCCCTCGTTCGAACAGGGTTTAGTGACTCCCTCAATTACCCGGAGACATGAAATTACATCTATACCCCCATCAGAATATCAAATGCAACGCAGAATTCAATCTTCATCCGCCTCATTTCTTCGCAACGCAGAAGTCTTCGTCCACGATTCTAGGGTTCGCAGGTACTACAATTTCTTACCATTTTCATTAATGCAAGTAAGTCATTTTCATTACTTTGTCAATTGCAATTCTAGGGTTCTCAGGTTTCATGCCATTTGCAGATTAATTGTTGCAGAATTGCCTTTGGATTTTTCGTGTTGTATGTTGTTTTGTCTTTGCTCTTTTCATCTGGTGGGGACGTTCACTCAATTTTCTGGAGATTCTAATAGCAGCTGTTTGGTTCATCACCGCCAGATGAGAAAGTTAGAGCCATCAGCTGAGAGTTGTTAACTGAGATATGTGTCGCATGGCCTTATTTGATTACATGTGCAGCATTTTTAATATTTGGTATTACTTGTGAATTCCTGAGTATACAAAAAATATGTATTGATTTATTCTGTGGAGAAGTGAGATTGAACATTTTTGTTGTAGTACTTGGTATCCAAAAATATGCACTTTCTCAACATTAATTTCTAGCTCACATTCACCCACCAACTTTGCACCGTTGAGAATCTATTGAAGAATGACGAACAGTTTAGAATTTGGCAGATTTTGGATGATGATCGTCGCAGTAAGTTTTCTTTAGGGTTGATAGTAGGAGATTTCAGCTGAGTTTACTGATCTGGATGCACTCTTACTGCGACTATGTTGACTATGTTCGGTTTTGTTGCGACTATGTTGTTACTAGTTTGTTTATGTTCGGTTTTGTTGCGACTTTGAGGCTGGTAGTTTGTTGCGACTATGTTGTTACTAATTTTGCTTTGTTGCGACTTTGATGATGGTAGTTTGTATTGTTTTGTACTTACCCGTGTTCTGCACGTTGCTCACGCTTCTATAAAGTGCTAAAAAGTAAGGGCAAAATGGTAATAGTTACAAATTCTGTCCTAAACCCTTGTTTAATTCATGTGATACCGAACTGGCAATTAAAGTTATCCCTCTTGAAATGCAGTTGTTATCGAACAGGATTACTGAGGATTACTGAAGGATTCCCTTGATTATTCTACAATTTCTCAGAATCAAGTTTATTTTATCATGGATACCAAACCCATCCCTAAAGGGCAGTCTTGCCCTTTCACCTGAGTGAAGCTATAGTAGTCCTCTACGAGTCCCCTTTACAGTTTACTTGCATTTGAGGCGACGGGGATCGAGTTTGAAGTCCAACTACCAAAATGGGTTAAGTGAAGTTGCAATGATCTTGCAGTCCCTTGCATCACTTGCAGCACCCAAACGACGTGAAGGGCAGCCTTGCCATTGCACAGGGGCGTTTCCCTAGAAGGGATTGACACCCTCATTCATTCTAGATAGCTTCTGGAAGCGACGGAATTTGAGAAAAACAAGGAGAGAAGCATCTCGGATGAAAGAGGGGAAAGCTTGGAGCGCGCAGATTTTGCCCATTTCTATGGCTTTGTTTATTGCTTTCTTTGTAGTTTTTGTAGCTCATGCTCTAAGCATGAACTAAACTTGTGAACTTGAGGCTCGGTTGAGTCGTACTATGATGTTCTAGTTAATATTTCTTCGTATTGAATATCTCCTTTGGTTGATTTCTTAATGTATGCATTTGTTCTTCAGAAGATCATGTTATTTGTGCACGAATAACTTGATGTCATATAGGTATTGCTTCTGTTGAGACCGATAGAAGATGCGTAGCATGACACCAAATGCACACGCATGACCATCCTTGGGGATGGACTCCTAACGTGCCTGTACCACACTTTGAGACAGCCCATATCAAGACCTCGGGTTGGGATAAAATCTCAATCTATGCACCAGCATGCTTATGGTGAGGCTCATAAGGCAAAATTCCCTTCATGTTGGGTTAGACCGTCTAGTATCTTGATAGAGTGCTAGTTGTACTTGGGTCTTGTGGTGAGAATCAAATCATTTGAACATTTGAGATGAAGAAGTGTGTTTGGACATCATAAGAAGGCAATATACAAACCCCTCAAGTTATCTCTCCGATTTGTATTTCATTTCCCAATCTGTTGCTTGCCTTGATCTAGTGTAGTAACAACACTAGATTTGCTCTTAGTTAGCTTTACATTCCATTAGGTTTCATTTGGTTATGTTTAGTAGATTAAGCAAAACAACCACTTTATGTTCGATTTTCATGTGGCTAAGTTGTGAATTGAGCATTTATTGAGCCTACTCTCAGTGGGATATGACCTTTGCTCATGTATTGTAATACTTATTGATAGTGTATCCTTTCACTCTCACTCAGTGATTATCATGTTTTTGTCGTCGTTGCTAGGGAGTAACGCCCCTTACATGCTTTTAATTTGCTCCAAAACCATATTGTCCATTATTTTTGTTTTCTTTGTTGTGTAGTTATCTCACATTCTTGTTTGGCTTGTGTAGGTGGCGCATGATCAAGCCACTAGGTGCTGCCCATAACACTCCCGAACAAAGACTAGCAAGAAATTCGAGAGCATTATGAAGAGCTGAAAGTAGTGCTTTATTGACACAAGGGGAAGCAGAAGCTGATCTTGAAGAACTTGTTTCATCCGAAGATAGTGAAGAGAACTTCGAATCTAAATTTGAAGGAAACATGTAGAACCAACATCACGAGGTTATTTCACACGATGATAACTTGCCTATTGAGGCCTTTGCCATGCCAGCAGCTGCTGAAGTTGCTCCTTCTATTCGGAAACCTCCCATAATTGCTCACAACTTTGAGCTAAAGCCTTCTACTATCCAGTTGCACAGACCAGCAATCCATGCACTCATATGAATGCCTTCTTAGAGATATGTGATACTATTACAATCCACAGGGTGGATCAAGTGGCAATCCATTTGAAGTTATTTCCCTTCTCCTTGAAGGACAGAGCTAAAAATAGGCTTTATAGCCTTCCACCTTATTCCATCCACACTTGGGACGAGTTGAGACAGGTTTTTCTGACCCATTTCTTCCCTCCCATCAGAACTGCAAGAATCTTGACTGAAATTCAGTCATTCAAGCAAAGGCCTCACGAGAACATGTATGAGGTGTGGAAAAGATTCAAATGATTATTGAGAAACTGTCTCAATCATGGCTTACAATACTGGAGGCAGATCCAAGCCTTCTATTTTGGCTTGGATCACAACACTAGGATGGATGTAGATTCTGCAGCTAACGAGACATTCATACAAAAGACATATAATGAAGCAATGACATTGCTTGAGACATTTGCTCAAAACTGCTATAGATGGCCAATTGAGAGGTTAGCAACAAGGGGACCTGATCATTTGCATAGCATCTGGAATGATACCTTAGCTGTAGCTGTGAGTGCCTTGTCCTACAATGTGGATCTGTTGCTGCCCGGTGCAAGAACACAACAACTCCCTTAACCAGTGCAAGCTCCTATGTGTGAACTCTGTGGTGGAGACCATCATGCGAGTCATTGTCCTGAATCTCCTCTAGCTGATCTTGAGTAGTTGAATTTTATCCAAAACCAGCAGAGATATGGTCCTCAGGGTGGTTATCATAATCAAACTTATAGAAATAATGAAGCTCCTGGTTTAAGTTGGAGCAATCCACAATGTCCTCTCAACTCTCACATATTGAGGCCACCTCAAGTGCAGTACCATCAGACCACAAATGCCTCATCTAGCAAAGATGGTGATGTTCTGGCCATACTCTCTGAAAACTCTAGAAAGAACACGAAAATGATGGGGGAGATGAAGAAGAGACAAGACTTTTTAACACAGCTTGTTCAACAGAATGCAACTTACATGGTCAAGACTGATGCAAGTATCCAGAGCCAGGAAGCTTCTCTCATGAAGCTAGAGAACACAATTGGGCAGTTAGCTGCTCAAAATACAGAAGAAGTAGAAGGGAACTCTGCCAAGCTTCACAAAGAATAATCCTGGAGAGAGATGCCAAGCAATCATCTTAAAATCTGGCTGAGAGTTAGAAGAGCCACAACTTCCTTCAGCTGCTGTTTCATCACCTGAGAAGGAGGAAGAGTAAGCAGTTGAGAATTTTGCACAAAACGAAGAGAAGAGCAAGTTGAAGCTTAAGAAAAAGAACAAGTGGAAAGAATTGGAGATCACACATGAAATTCTGAAGAAAGCTCCTTACCCTCAAAGGCTGATCAAGCCTATAATAGAGCAACAGTACAAGAAGTTTTTGGAGGTGTTTAAAAAGCTAGAAATTAACATGTCCTTTGCTGAAGCCCTTGAAAAGATGCCTATATATGCAAAGTTCATGAAAGATATGCTCACCCATAAGAGGAAAGTAGATGATGAAAGCACTATTCCTCTCACAGCCGAGTGCTCAGCTATTCTAAGCAAGCAGCTTCCTACAAAGCTAGCCGATCCGGTTTACTGTCCATGTTCTATAGGAGAGCATTCATTTGATAGAGCTTTGTGTGACTTAGGAGCTAGTATTAATTTGATGTCTTACTCTAATTCGCAGAGGTTAGGATTTGGAGAGCTAACTCCAACTAGAATCACTCACCAGCTTGCTAACAAGTCTCTTAAGAAGGCCAGAGGATTTGTAGAGGATGTCCTGATGAAGGTTGAAAAGTTCTATTTCCTTGTAGACTTTGTCATCCTTGATATGGCCGAAGATCATGGAGTTCCAACCATCCTAGGGAGACCAATTCTTGAGAACTGGAGGTGCCCTCATTGATATGCATAAAGGAGAGCTGAAGCTCAGGATTGAGGATGAGGAAGTCAGTTTCAATGTATATCCAGCTATAAAGACACCAAATGCACACACACGGCCATCCTTAGGGATGGATCCCTAATGCGCCCGTGCCACACAAAGAGATAGTCCATATCAAGACCTCGAGTTGGGGTAAAATCTCAACTATGAACCAACATGCTTGTGGTGAGGAGCATAAGGCAAAATTTCCTTCATGTTGGATTAGACCGTCTAGTATCTCGATAGAGTTCTAGTTGTACTTGGGTCTTGTAGTGAGAAACAAATCATTTGAGCATTTGAGATGAAGAAGTGTGCTTGGACATCATAGGAAGACAATATACTAACCCCTCAAGTTACCTCTACATTTTGTGTTTCATTCCCTAATCTGTTGCTTGCTTTGATCTAGTGTAATAACAACACTAGATTTGCTCTTAGATAGCTTTACATTCCATTAGGTTTCATTTGGTTATGTTTAGTAGTTTAAGCAAAACAATCACTTTAAGTTCGATTTTCATGTGGCTAAGTTGTGAATTGAGCATGTATTGAGCTTACTCTCCGTGGGATATGACCTTTACTCGTGCATTGTACTACTTGTTGATAGTGTATCCTTGCACTATCACTCAACGATCATCAAGTTTTTTGCGCTGTCGTCGAGGAGTAGCGTCCCCTACATGATTTTAATTTGCTTTAACACCACATTCTTTATTTACTGGCCTGCATGCACGCATGTATGGACTTGAACCCACTGAATCACGTTTATTCAATTTTCTACTCTACAACCGCCTTTTTACAATTTGGGAAACATTCATTTTGCTGTGCCCCCAAGATAAGCACATCTATGTGCTCACCTATCCAAGAAAAGGCCAAACGGTGCACACTCTGTTTCTATAATTGAGGCATCCATTCATCCAAGGCAAGATCTCTGATCACATTCACCTTGCTAGCCCTCTTCCGGTGCTGTTTATGGAATTCAATCCGCCAATCAAGATATGCTTTTTAAAGAGGTGGAGATGGGAGAGGACAATAATGATAAAGTGAGTTTTCTTCAGGTTCCGAATGATGTGGTGCCAAATGGTGTTGAATTCTAATCTGGACCGTTGGATCAAAATTTGATTGTTCAGATCAAATGACTCATTTAAGATCACTTAAAAACACATTTAATCTGAGCAATTAAATTTTGATCCAATGTTTCAGATTAGAATTCGACACCATAGCATTCGAGACCTGAAGAAAATTCATGATAAAGTAGTATAGGGTATTTTGAGTAAAATTAAATTTATTTACCTGTGGTTTTACCAAATTTCGATTTATCTACATTTAGTTTAAAAATTGTAGTTTTTTTCCTTGTGGTTTGTTAAATAGTTCAACTTAACCCATCATTTTATTTTATTTAAAATTATTAATGTAAAGACTAAAATACCATTATTTAAAAATGAAAAACAATTTAAACATTAAATTCTTCTTTAAAATCTGAAAAATTAAATAATAATAAATAAGTAAAACAAATAAAATCAATATTTTTAAAAGAATCGTAAAACAATTTTTTATATAACTGAATAAAATTAAAAATTAAATCAATATGTAAAAACAAAATAGGCAATATAAATACGAAATATTTATACGATGTTTATAAAAATATTTAAATATAAATATCTAAAAAATATGTACAAAATTTAAAAACTCAACCCGAGCAAAAGATAAGCTTTTACTTAAAATATTTTAGAATATAATATTTTAAATATTTGATAAAAAAATTTGTAACTTTTTTAGGTTTAACTATTTTAAAAATATGTAAATAATTTACAAAAAAATATATTTTGTATTGGTTTTAAGGTTTTAGTACATTTGGAACGGATTTTTTTCAAATTTTTATGAAATTCCAATGCCTTTTTTTTTTGCAGAATTTAATTGTTATATGTTTATTTTTTATGAATTTTTAAAATATTTTTTATTTTTTAATTTTGCATATTTTTAATGTTAAGTTTAAATTTTGTATTTATTTTTATTTTTTATACTTTATTTTTTAGTAGTTTCTATTAATTTTAAAAATAATAATAAATGACATTCGAGGTAAAATAGACTATTCCAGAAATGTTTACCTTAGTACTCTCTCAATTCAGGAAATTGAAATATACATTTTCCTCAAATTATAAGGGTGTAAATTATATTTTTGAAATTATAGGGAGATAAATTAAATTTTCCTTAAACCAAGTAACTTAAATTTTACTCTTATTTGTATGATTATTTTGTTATATTGAGATTTTTAGCTTGGGTGAGTATTTCTTGGATGGTAAAATAAATCGACTTTTGCTTGATTCTAAAATCCAATTGAATTGGGAGACTTGATTTCTTGCAAATTGGAAAATTACCACCAGATCACGGAAATTTTCTCCTGTCGGACAATAAAACCTGGACACTTAGTGCTTAGGAGTCGAAATCTATTTCTGGCCGGCCTAAATCTAACGGTCGGGATAAAAAGTTTCATTTAATGTCATTGTTGTGGGTCGACGGACCGAGTTATGACCGGTGCCGTCGACCCGATCAACTTACCTAAATTTAAAAAAAAAATCGAAAATTACAAAACACGATTTTAGTAACATATCATCAAAAATAGTAGTCAAATATCAGTAACAACAAAACATCAAAAACAGGAACCAAATATCAGTAACAAATGATCAAAAACATCAGCCAAATATCATTAACAACAAAATTAGTAACAAATCATCAAAAACAACAACCAAGTATCAGTAACAGTGAGTAACAATCATCAAAAACAGCATTGAGGAGGCCTGTTACTGCACATTTCCTGGACCGATATCGAATTGAGGAGGCTTATTACTACAGCATTGAGGAGCATCAAAAGCAGCCAAAACAGCAACACTAGTCCACAACTACATGACAGGAAATCATCCTCACATGCCAACCTAATTATTATATCCAAAACATAAACCATCCTTAGCATGTATATGTAACAAGAACTCGAGTTTAGCTATTACGTACTTACGTATTGATTAGCATTGGACACTTTCTTCGATCGTGCTCTCTTGAACCACAACCCTGACAAGTTCTTGATTTTTTTATAGACTTCTCAAGTGCACTCTTAAACCTCTTAACCGAACTTTTTGCATTTGATTTCTGTGTCTCTTTCAAAGGTTAAGAAGTTGCACTTGTTGGGGTGCCACTCACAACTTCAACTGTTATTGGAGTAAAAAAATTGATGTTCAATGAAATCAAATCCATCTTCGAGAATTTTAGTTCTTGACTCATTCATAAGGGCATCATCAATTAACTTAGAAGCATGCTGGAGGAAACAATATCTCTTGGTTAATAGGGAAGAACCACCAACAATACACCTATCTAAATCATATCTGATTCTCCACATTTTTCCCGTCTGCATCCACCTATGCATTTTGAATTGCTCACGCAACTCAAAAATGATTGATTTAAATAAATATGCCAACACATGGCGTAAGGAATTCCCTCAGACTCAAACTTCCCACAACTACATGTTACTTTCTGCGTAAATTTTCCAACCTTTACTTCTCGTACTTTACCATGTAGCTGCTGACTATGTTTCACTGTGTATTGGAAAGTATCATCATCTTCAGTTTTGGCTTCACCTATATTGCGAAGACACTTGAAAATCTCATCCTGAAACTTGAAAAATATGACCCGTATATACAAATTCCTCATAGACTCCTCTATGAGCAGTCATGTCTTCAACACCGGCTTTTCGTACAAATCCAATTGGTCCAACATCTGCTCATTTTCTTTCAGCTTTTCACACCATCTCTTAAATCTAGTAATGATGTCCCACAAAGAATTTGTACGAGACACATATTTCTTGAAGAAAGAATATGTGCTTTCCGCCCTCTGACTACTGATCATATAGGCATAAAATACTTGCTTTATGTAGGCTGGAATCCATTGCGCTCTAATCTCGTATAGAGAATTCAATCATTCATTATCTTTCAAACCATGTTTCTCCACCATAGGAATCTATTTTTCTTCAAATTCTTCTGGACTCTCAAATTTCCATATACAGTCTTTGAGAGATGTGTTTGAATCTTTATATTTTGTTGAGCCAAGTTTTTCATGAAACATCTTGAGAATATGCCAAATACAATACCTTCACACGTCAAAAAAGAAGTGTCACATTACCAGTAAACGTGATAAATTAATGATATATGTATCAGGGAGGACAGTAATAAATGCATTCATCATGACAGTATCTTGATCAGTAATGATCATCTTTGGTGACCCTGCAGGCATCGCTTTTAACCATTCCTAAAAAGCAACTCAAAAGACTCAGTCTTTTCGTCACTTAAGAATACACACCCAAATAATGTGCTTTGCCTGTGATGATTAACACCAATGATAGGAGTAAAGATCAACGAATATCTATTTGTGTTGAATGTTGTGTCAAACACAACATCACCAAAATACTGGTATGCCTACCATCTTCATCCTATAACATCACCAAAATACTGGTGTCCAACACGCAGTTGCCCAAAAATAATGTACTAACCTACCATCTTCATCCTGTTTTATTGAAAACCTGAATGCAAAAATCTTTCCAACATGTTTTTCAAAATACTCTTTCAACATTTCAGCATCTTGTCCTTCCAACATATTCCGATCATCCCTTCTTTCATTATACGGATCTCGCGGTATGAATCCCACATTTTGCGACCCACCAGCTTCTACCTGTAAAAACTCATTTGCTGACATGTGGAAATGTTTGATAGTTGAAGTTGATCAGCTTAACTCTTTTTTACCTTTGTTATCTTTCTGTGAGACCTTAATAAGTGAGCATTTCTCGATGTTATGAGTGAGTGGTTATGAGCATCGCCAAACATGGTTAGAACATATTGCTCATGCTCTCGATCCAAACTAATTACCATTCTAGCACCACAGTTTTCTCGTGTTAACCTCCGTCGATGTTGTCTACTTTGTATTGTACGATCTCTCTTCACTCTTTCCTTACTACAAACAAACTTCCTCTAAGTCATAACACCATCTCTTTTTTTGCTATCATTTATACGCGTACTAAAACCGCCATCCTTAGCATTACTGTTGTAAAAGAGGAGTGCATCTTTCAAACTTTTAAATGTTTGTCCAACTCTTGGTATCAATGCATACCGAACTTGAGGAATATATGATTGTAGTTGAGCAGTATCCTCATTCTCGAGTGGTGCTTCATTCCCATTTGGATTCATATTTGTATACATAGGCTTAATATTATCAAGCTGAAAATATTGACATTATAAAGACACCTAAAGCTGGAAACATTGACATTATAAAGCTGAAAACATTGACATTATAAAAATACCTAAAGATGAAAAATTTAATATTACAAATGTATTCAATACATTTGTAACAATCCATGTAATTCTATACAACTGAACGAAGCTTGAATAAGAAGAAAATAAATCAATGTCCAGAAATGTTAACACTAACTCAAAGCTTTAAAAGAGGGTAGACAAAAAGATGGAGTGGAGCTTGGGGAACTTGAAGGATATACACCAAAAATTTGGAACATATACAATCACATGAATGAAAGATATAGCTTCAGCAACAAATGAATTCGACTTTGAAAGAATACTAACTCATGAATTGTATCAAACACCTTATATTCAAACTAATCGCACTATGTAACGAAAGTTTGAAAATCAAATAAATACATTACCTTGTGTCTGGACAACTAGATTGTTGGAGTATTGTTATGCAAAAAACGATCGTGGGTTTCGCGGGTTTTGGCAGAAGAATCCTTCAAGTTCTTGATATTAGGTGTTCTTGCAGGAGACTATTGATATCAGGTGTTCTTAGTTTTCTGCCTTTGTAAAAAATGAGTGTTCTGGCAGGAGACTTATTCACATTTTTTATTTTTGTTTAATTTTGGTAAGTGGATCGGTCGACGGAACCGGTCATAAGCCGGTCTGTCAATCCAAAACAATGGCATTAAATGAAACTTTTAATGGCAAGTAAAGGAGTACTTCAGACAAACGTATGAGGAGAGGTTTCGAGAACCATGTAATCATAGACCAACTTTGGGGTGTGTAAATATAAAGAAGTTGAGTGAAGAGGAACAAGGGGAGTTGATCAAGTCATTTACATATAACGAGATCATGGAAGCAATTGAAAATTGTGGATGGAGGAAAAGTCCGGGACCAGACGATATTACTTCAATTTTATTAAGAAATTCCTGCCCAGCATGAGCCAGGATATTGTTCAGATGATGCGTGAGTTCCATAGCAATAGTAGAATAGTAAAGGGGGTAACACAACACACATCACATTGATTACAAAGAAAAGTTCACCGCAGGAAGTGCAAGATTATAGATCCATTACATTGGTGGGCTCTATGTATGAGATTTTGGCTAAGGTAATGGCAAGAAGGACGAGAAGTGTCATGGATGGAGTGATATCTGAGAATCAGACAGCATTTGTGGGTGGAAGGCAGATTTTAGATGGAGTTTTATGTGCAAATGAGATCATTGGGGATATGAAAGATAAGAAATTGACTACATTAGTGATTAAGTTGGACTTTGAGAAGGCATATGACTCTGTGTGCTAGAAATATTTAGACAAAATGGCAAAGAACTTGGGTTTTCCAGTTAAGTTGAGAGGTTGGATACAGGAATGCCTGAGATCAGCAACGAATTCTGGTGAATAGGAGTCCATCGAAGGAGTTTATACCATATAGGGGATTGAGGGATGCTGAGGGTTTGGATTATATGATGAGGAGTGCAGTGGATGAAGGAACGATTGAACCTTTGGAAGTGGGGAATAATAGAGTTCAGATATCACATTTGCAATTTGCTGATGATATGATCCTTTTTGGGAAGAGTTCTTGGGCAAATGTGAGGGCATTCAAAGTTGTATTAAGATGTTTTGAGCTTGTGTCTGGGCTGAGAATAAACTTTCAGAAGAGCTCTCTGATGGGGATTAATGTGGAGACTTAGACATTGAATGACATGGCAGGGTGCTTTAACTACAAGGTTGGCACAATTCTATTTAAGTACTTGGGACTGTCCGTAGGTGAAAGGGAGAATTAAATAGAAATGTAGAAACCTGTGATATCACGAGTCAGTAAAGTGACTGAGAAATGGATGAACAGAAACCTTTCGGTAGCAGGAAGGGTGACATGAATTAAGTCAGTACTTGCCTTGTTGCCTACCTATTATTTCTCTATGTTCATACCCTCTAGACATGTCCTGAACAAGCTAGAATCCCTCTTTAAAACCTTCTTTTAGGGATGGAGAGATGGTAAAAAAAGAGTGTCCTGGGTAGCTTGGGATAAGGTGTGTCAAACATGCGAACAATGAGGTTTAGGAATTAAGAGGTTGATTGGATTTAACACATCATTGGTAGGAAAATGGACAGGTAGAATATTGGATGAGAAAGATGAGTGTGGTGTTGAAGTATAATAGGAAGGGATACTTACAGTTGGGAGGTTGTAGAGTGTTGGTAGGGGTGGAGGGAGAAGAGGAAAGGGGAGCAGTAGAAGGGAAGAGAGGTGTAAGGAGTCCGAGTGGTGGAAAAATGTGTGTAGGGTAGCATCAGAGGGATGGTTTATAGAGATGATGAGAGTAAGAACTGGGAATGGAGAGAAAACAGACTTCTGGGAAGATGTGTGGGTAGGGGATCAGGACTTGAAGAGGAATTTTGAGAGACTAATGAGGTTAGATAATTCGAAGGGAAGATGTGTAGCAAAACATGGAAGATTGATAGATGAGAGGTGGGAGTGGGAGTGGAGCTGGAGGAGGGAGATGTTCCAATGGGAGGAGGAGAAGTGGGAGGAACTAAAACAAATATTGGCTTTTGTCTCTTTGCAGGTGGACATGGAAGATGCTTGGAGATGTGTTGATACAACGTCGGGGAAGTATGAAGCTAGAACTGCATACTATAAAATCATAGAGACACAAACACCAGGATTCACAGATGCTAAGGTTAAAAGATTGAAGGAAGTGTGGTGTAAGCTGGCCCCGAAAAAAGTCTATATACATTGTTGGAAGTTGATGCAAGACAGGTTACCAACGAAATGTAATCTGAAGAGAAGAGGTATCCTGCACACACATGTCAGCACAGAGCGTGTTCTGTGTGGAGAAGCTGAGGAAATTGGGCGACACATTATGCTAGACTGTCAGTTTAGCCAGAAACGTGGGTGAAGGTGATGAAATGGTTGCTACAACAGCATATACAGCCACGAGATTTGCAGTAACATCTGGATGTAAAACCTGCAGGTATAACAAAAGATGTTTGGAAAATGTTCTAGATGGATGGCACGAAATCAATAACAGTCTAATAGCTTAATAGCAGAATCAGAGATGGTGTTACCAAAAATACAACGCTGCACATGGTGGTGGTTGAAAGCACGAAGCAAAAGTGGAAATTCCATGACGGATATTGGGGCATGGACTCGTGAACCGATAGTATGCTTATTAGGATGTAATTAATTTTTGCCTAGAGCATGGTACACAAGGTGTAAATACATTGTGTAAATTTTGAAAATTAATATATTTTGCTTTACCAAAAAGTATGGGTTGTACTTTTACCTGTATATATAAGCCTGACGCCCCAACATTACTCTCACAATGGATGTGTACAATAGAAATTTTCCTATGTTGGACTATTATTTGTTGGACAATTAATCTGATCCGTCGATTTAAAATTCGATAGACTAGATTGTTCGATACTTATAAATGCACTTGACATGACACGCGGGTAAATTTCTCAGAGTATGGATATTACGTTTTCAATTTCTTGCAGAATTTGCAGTCTATGGCTTTTGTGACAACATTCACAACAGTCAAACTTTGAAATTGGTTGAAGTATGTAGGTACTGAACCTAAAATGTTATGAGTTGCTCTGTAGTTTTTGGTGGTCGTGAAGAGATAACACGATGTTTGTCTTATGGCGACAGATTCAAATGAGTGAAGAGACTAGAAGAAACAAACACCTTCATATATGGTGTTGCTGAAAGATGGCATCAGAATGTTAGGGCCGGAAGAAAGATGGAAGAAAATCGAATTTCACAAATGTCTTTGAGAGCCGAATCCATGTTTTCTTTACAGTTATGTGAGTTATAAATTATTTTAGATCTGGTCCGTTGAATTTTAAATTGACAGACTAGATCGATTGTCCAACAATGTAGTAATTTGTCCACCGAATAATGGTCAAGCATGGGAAATTTTATGATATGCACAATTGTATACAATATTATGATTTCATAAGTCAATCTAAATTGGTCACACCATTTGAAAACTAGTAAATTGGATATCAAAAGTCTCATATTTTCCGCGCAGTTCATTCAGCTTCGTCGGTAATTTCGTTGTAACTTTCAGTGGTTAAGTAGTTTGTTATTAGGGTTAAGTAGTTTTGAAATTTATGACAATTAAATCAGCAAAATCGCAAGTAAATGTGTAATTTATGACCTAGCATGTAGAAATTTTTGAATTTGTATTTCTGACAAAGAAATTGTCCAAAACGGTTTAATTTTTTGATCGTATGTATAAATTTATACTGTGCCATGTTATAATATCTCTAAGGGTGAGCAACCGGGATATCGGTCTCGGGATTGCCCTATCCCGAGACCGGCCCGATAACAATCGGGCCTCGTAAATTGTCCCGGTCCCGGCCCGATATCCAACCGGGATTACCGGTATCGGGATAACGGGACCCGGGCCGGACCCGGGCCGGTATTGGGCTGCCCGAAACCATATCAGAAAACAGCAAGTTCTCAACTCAATCCTACCCTACTGCATCACATCAGGCAAACTTCTCATATCAGGATTCCTACTGAAATGAAACAGCAAAACAGCATCAGGCAAACCAGCAAAACTACTCATTCAATGACCATCAATAAATTCTCCTTTACAAACAAAAAATCAGCCTTTAAATGCAATTGAACAGCAGCAACATAGTTCTCAAAACAGAGGCAAAACAAAGGTGAGAAGTTAAGCAACAACCACCTAAACCGTGCACAGAACCAGCCAAGAACCCATTTTTCCATGCTTTGTACTGCAAGCCAAACTTTCAACGAGCAGATGCAACAAATAACAGTTTACAAGCAGTTCAGAATGTTAAAAATTATCTCAGGCCACGTTTACTTCAAACTGAACAGAACAAGCAGACATCCTCTCATCTTCGAATCCTTGTATGTCTATTAAGAGAAGAGGTAAAAAACAGTCCGGTAATCAATTTGATCTACTCCACAAAAATGCTCAAAATTCCAACCATGCTGCTCATGGTTGGAATTCCAAACAGATTCTTACAAGCTCTCCATTGATCTACTCCTTGCAGAGGTAAAAAACAGTCCAGAAACAGCATCCAACACTTGAAATTAAGAAGAACATAGTAACTAGCATAATAGAAGTCACAAACAGCATCCAACACTTGAAGTTCAGAAACTAAAAATTCAGGCTTCCATAATCCTAAAACCAAAAGCATAGTGCGTAAGTAGTTCAGAAACTAAAAATTGAGACTTCAAGTTCAAAATGCATAACACAAACAAGAGTAGTTTTATTTCAGACTCCAACACTCGATGTTGATGCAACATTGCCTAATCCATCATCTCGATCTTCAATACGGAGTTTTCCTATCCCGAGAAGCATGTTTTCAGGATCTTCTTCAAATTCTGAATAAATTAGGGAATAAACAGTATCAGCTGATTCAACACTACAACAGTAGGCAAATTACAAATAAAACACGAGATTTAACATGAAATATAGAGTTAGTATACCTTTGACGAGTTCATATGTACTAGGGTCTTCTGTCAAATCATCCTCATGCTCTAAGGAGATCTCGATGCAATCCCCGATCCAATTTTGCATATAAATCAAAGCTTATGCTGTCTTTGGAGCCAGGGAGCTCCTGAAATCTATTAGAACTCGGCCTCCGGTGCTAAACACTGACTCCGAGGGCACTGTGGAAATAAGAATCGCTAGAATATCCCTGGCCATTCTTGCAATGATCGGATACTTATATTGGTTAGCTTTCCACCAATCCATAATAGAACAAGTATATGGCTCTGGTCCTTGATCAATGTACCGCTCCAATTCTGTTTGTTTTATATATTGGTTGTTTCGTATCAGTTTTTCCCACTCATCAGCATCTGGATCATGTTCGTCACTGAGTTGTAAATCATTCATCTTGGTTGAAGGTTTATTGTACAAAGTGTTGTACTCATCAAACAACTCCTGTATTGTAGTCTTTGTCAATTCAATGGCTCGCTCACATTTATCTTCATTGAGGATCTTTTTCAACCAAAACCCAAACCATTGGATTTTGCACTGTGAGTTAAGAATAGTTGCTACGAAGAAAAACCTGTTCAAAATTTAAGAATCAGTTGTTAGCTACAAAAATAACATGCATGAAAGAAATAAGAATCAGCTGTTAGCTACAAAAACCTGTTCAAAATTCAAATAAACATGCATGCAAGAATCAAGAATCAAATAAACAGTCATACACCCATATTCAATAAAGTATAACATCTTTTTTTCTATAAGCCATACCAAAATATTCTGCATACAAAAGACTTCACCGACCAAAATATTCTGCATACAAAAGATTTCACCGACCAAAATAATACCTACTCAGCAATAATAAATAACTACATTAACTACATTCAAAAGATAAGAACTACATTAACTACATTCAAAAGATAAGAACTACATTAACTAATTAACTACATTCAAAAGATAAGAATTATATTAACTAATTAACTATATTCAAAAGATAAAAATAATTACCTACATTAACTACATTCAAAAGATAAGTACTACATTAACTAATAGGTAGATGTAAAAATAATTATCTGTTCAACCTCAAGGAAGTATCAGGTGATTGTAAGTCACCCCAGTATTTAAGATATTACACGTTCATCCTCTTTGCCATACCAGCTAAGAAGGGATCTGGGCTATCGACCAACTCATTCAACTTCTTTTTCATGTTGTAAAGCTCTTTAAAGAAAAGATGTGCCGTGCATGTATTTGAGGCCGAGATCCCCAATGTAGCATTATAGAACACCTCCAAGAATTTGATCAATGTTCGGATGCGATCCCAGTCAGAAGTTGTTGGCAAACAAGGCCCCACCATGACTCCATCCTTATTACGTTCTATCAAGTGTCCTCTAAAGGGCTCATCACACAGCACCATCCATTCAAAAGCTTCTCGATGTTTATCCACCGATTCCAATATTTTGTAAGTTGAGTTCCAACGGGTGCATACATCAAGCTGGATGAAGCCTTTCTCTCCATCGCAATTGTCTGCCACATAATGACGAAATATTTTTTCCCGTTGTTGGGAAGCCTTAACATACTTAGCCATAAGTCTCATTTTCACCATTGATTTTTCAGCTTCCTTCATTCCCTTTTTGACAATCAGATTCATGATATGAGCAACACACCTCATGTGTAAATTCTGGTGCCCCATTAATACTCCACCAACTGTAGAATTATACTTTTGGAGCTGTCGATCCCTCAACTCATCCAAGCATCTGTCATTGTTTGATGCGTTATCAACCGTGATGGTCAAAACCTATTGTTGGACAAAATAAAAGGATTATTGTATAAGTAAAATACAAGTAAGATCAATATTCAATATTAAAATATAATGAAAAGATGGTATAGATTACCTTATCGATTCCCCAATCTTTCAAAATATTCTCAAGCACCAGCGATAGAGATATCCCAGTGTGGCTTGTAATCTTCTGGAATCCAATGATTCTTTTATGTAACTTCCACTGCTTGTCGATAAAATGTATCGTCAAAGAAATGTAGGTGAGATTTTGTACGGAGGTCCAGGTATCGGTTGTCAAACAGACCCTAGGATTTAAATCCGCAACTTGCTTCTTCAGTGCCTTCATTTCCGAATAATACAACCCCATACAATCTCTCATAGCCGTCCATCTAGAGATCATTCTAAACCGGGGTTCCAATCCATTCACCAGCTTCTGGAATCCATATTTCTCAACAATTGAAAACGGTTGCTCATCCGCAATTATAAATTGCGCAATCAAGTAACGAATCTTCTTCTCGTAAAATGTATCCAACATTAAATCTCCTTTGGTATTCACACCACCTGATGAAGCATCAAATATCAGCTTCTTCTGAAACATGTCTTTAATATTATTCTTCTTCTTCAACCCCTCGCACCTTGTCAGATGCTTGAGCATGCCTGAAGTACCAACAATGTTTGTGTCACATGGTACTGTGACCTTGCAATGATTGCACATTGCAATTGGTTTTTCCGCGGCAGGTACCTCCACTAATTCAAATTCATTCCATGCACGTGACCTTTTTCGTCTCTTATTTTTAGTTTTTTCCAAATTCATTCCATCCGGCTGTAGCTCAGAAATTGATTCGATGTCTTCCATTTCCATATAGAAGTAGAACGAACTATAAGAAATAAGAAATAAGAAATGAGATCGATTAGAAATAAGAAATGAGAACTCATGAACAGAAATAAGAAGCCATCAGTCTAATTCTGTTGAACATCAGAACATAGACATAAGTAAGATAGACGATAATTCATCTAGTGGTGCTAAGATGAGTGGAATTATTATAGCTATTAGGATGAAGTCCATATAATCAGAAACTCAAAAAAATGTCTACAAAGCAACAACCCCAATACTTTTGCCACCCAATAAACTAAAAGTTTACCATGGAATCTAAAGCTTTCTTTGTTACTGCATTTCGACAAAGATGTAGGGGACATTTAGTTATAATAACAAAAACCATTCAACCAAAGCCTTTGAGGGAGCTGTCCAAAATCAAAAGCATAATAGAAACGAAATCCGAAAGCATAAATCCAAAGGTTCAAAATCAAAAGCATAATATAATAACTACCGAAATCCGAAGTGAGAACGAGAAGACGCCGACGGGATGAGGAAGCTGTCCAAAGACCCAAAAGAACAGAACACAACTCAGAAGTGTGAGAGACGACGCGATGAAACCCTAGGGTTAGTTGAATTTAGTCAGATAACTTTTTTTCCTATTATTTTATTTAGGATTCCTGTATAAAAAAATAAAAGGTAACAATGGTTGGGCCTATATTTTCGGATGGCCCAATATTATAATCTGTCTTATCGGGATATCAGGACATCCCGATAATTTCTGCGCCCATTCCCGATCCCGGCCTGATAAGAACCAGGATCCAAAAAACATTCCCGATGCACGGCCCGATAAGCAATCGGCCTTATCGAATCGGGCTTAACGGGTCGGGCTTACCGGGATACCGATAAGGCCCGGTAAGCCCGATCCATTTGCTCACCCCTAGACATGATGGGGTCAAAAACAAAAATGCTACATATAAAGAATTTTGGTACCCTGGCTTTTTGGCACATTTCGGCCGTCGAAATAATAAAGTAAAATCAGTTCTGAAATCACCACGTCAGAACGGTATCAGAATCGGTCTTAAACTTTTATTTTGGCCCTCGTAACACACTGTTTAAGACTAGAGTTAAGTTTAATCTTGGTGCTGTTTTTGTTGGGATGAATGATTAAAGATCGTATGAAGCGATAAGAAAATAACACATAAGATTTAACGTGGTTCGGCCAGAACGCCTACGTCCACGGGAGAAGAGGAGAATCAATCCACTATAAGCACAGTGATACAAGGAGACACAGAGAAAACCTCTTGCAGAGCCACAACTCAAGCCTCACTTTATCCCTCATACCTCTAACCCTAATAGTTAGAAGACTATATATTTATACCCATGAACTCTAATGCAATTAGAATTCTTTTAGGAACTAAAATTCAAGTCAACATAAGATTTTTAATCACATAAAAATCCCAACACTAACATCTCTTATCCTTGCATTTCATTGCAGGGACTGTTCGTCGTGGGGTGTTGGAAGCTATGGACGGACCGTAATGCAACAGTTTTTCAGGGGACGTCAATGCCAAAGTCCAGCCTCGCCACCTCCATCTCTACCTATCATGCGGAGCTACAAAGGACCCTCGCAATTAGGCACCCCAAAATGGTCCAGAGTTCGCCGCAGACCTAGATTTCGCTGCAGACCTAGATTTCGCTGCAAGCTGACATTAGGCATTCTATTTTGCCAACCTCGACCTCGGATTCACCAGGGAGAGGCTTTTGTGTCACGGTGGATGCGGCTGTGAACCGATCCTCGGAGGATGCAGCTTGTGGTGGATCTATTTATCTTGCTTCCTCAGGACGGATTCTGGGCTTATCGATTAAAATTGACCGGTGTTCGGTTATTACTGCCGAGTTATGGGCAATCTTCTATGGTCTCTCTCTTTCCATGCCATATAAACGGCCGGAGCTCGAAGTAAAATCAGATAGTTTGCTGGCAGGGAATCTTATTTCTGGCCGGAGTAAAGACCTCATGACGAAGGAGCTTGTCTGCCGCATCCGGCTCCTGATGGAGGAGTGTGGCTGCTCCATGATACGCCATATTCCAAGAACTCTAAATGTTGAAGCTGACTCTTTGGCTAAGGCCGGTTTAGCTCTTGCACAGGGTCAAATGCAGGTCTGCAGGGCAGCCGTTATGGACTTACCGTGACCAGGCCATCCGCTTTTATCCTTGGCTTCTCCTCCAACCGTGGATACTACTATGACACCTTTTCTAAGATTTCCCTTCGATCCACCTCGAACAGAGGCCAAGAGCGATTACTCTGTATTTTTATTTTTTGGCTTCTAAGCCTCTTATGTATTAAAAAATAATAATAATAAATGAAATGGGAGCTGACCACTGAGATCTCCAAACCGGTCGAACGCTGAAAAGCCATCGAAGCAAAGAAAAAACAAAAATTGAATTTAATTAAATAGATAGAAGGATGATTATTTTTAAGTGATTGCGCAAAATACCAAAGGTTTTAAAAATAAAAAAGAAGTAGTAAAAGAAGTATTAAAATAAATAGTAGAAGAAGTAGTAGTACTTCTACGCAAAACAAGTCTTATTATCAAACTTTTAATTTAAATTCTATTGATATACGTAAACATAATGTACAGAATTTACAACTAGGGATTTCATGGTGAGGGTTCGTTTTCTCCGAAAAAACAATCGCGATCAAGGCCTGTTTCCCTTATGTTCAAAAAGGATTGCCAACGGGGTGCTTCCTCAAATTTCACGGCTGTGAATGACGTTGTCGATTGCCTTATGCTCCAGAGATTTGATTGAATACTTTCTGCAATCTGCAATTCTTGTTTGGTTGAATTTTTGTCCCCATAAGTTTTTGAGATAAGGGAGATGCTAATTAATAAGCAAATAAGGGACCTTGTGGATATTCACAAACTTATTGAATTTACAAAATTATGGGCCGTGATTTTGGGCAAAAAAAACATCGGCAACCCAGTATATTATGTAAATACTTTTTTATCCATCTCTCTCTCTATATTTCGATACATATGAAGTGATTTGAATGAGTCTAACAGAGCTGCAGCTGGAAATCATGGAGCACCTCATCCCAATCTCATGTTTATGGAATTCTACTATAGAGCACCACCTCTTACCACATCATCCCCATTAATGGGTAAGCATACACACATATTGATGTGTGTATGTGGGACCCATTACCAATGGGGAGGTGTCATAGTGGTGTGCTATAGAGGTGGTGCTCTATAGCATTACCGTTAGCAGGACTCCTGCTTATAAGAAAAGGGCTATTAAACACTCACTCAAGTACCTGTTGCTGTTGATTAGTGGTCTTCAAATTGTTTAGAATCAACATCCCACCAAGGGATTAGTGAACATCAAAATTTGCAAGTAAACATTGTTGTCAAATTGATTTACTTTATTGTTCAACTCTGAAACTCCCTTGTAGACAGGATCAAAAACAGACTCACAAGTTGGAACACAACCAACTCTCATCTGGTGGAAAGGAACGGTAGTCCTTCTTTAGGGGAAAAGGGGATTATGCAGTGACTTAATCCCTGCATAGTGTGCAGTGTCCGTGTGGTACACTGAGATTGAATGTGTTAGCCAGCCCGCGTAAAAGTATTAACCATTCACCCCCACCGGACAAATCCTGGTGTGCCATTATGCAGTGCTCATGCTTGCCACACCTCCCCGCCCCCCTTCTTAAGACAGTGTGATATATGAAAAGTTTACCTGCTCAGCTGTTTTGCTTAAAAAACAGAATAAAGCTCTCCAGGAAATAGTGTGTGTGTGTGTTTAATAGTCTCCATGAAACCTTCCGCCATTGTCCCTGAGTTTAGATTGGACTATTTTGTGTTGTAGGATAGAATGGCAGGGCAATTCTCCTTTGGCAAGAACACAGGTGTGGATGCGCATGTGCATGTTTTGCTCTTGCCATGGAAGAATCGCCCTGTTACTCAATATCCCACACAACTAAGTTGCTTCATCAGACTAAAGCTTCAAACACAGTACTGCTCCTAGGCCATGCCTTGAGCACGATTGAGCACATGCTTTATAATAGGAATGTCACACACACACACACCTTCAGAGGGATATGCCCAAGGACGAAACAGGATATGCTATTGGACTATTCCTCGAGCATTTTTGAACTGGGGCCAATGACTTCTGACATATCTTTGAATTGGGGAACAACCATATGCCTGATTTTACAATTCTCCTCAAGGTTCCCCTATGATCTGGTCTCCTAAAGGTTCCCCTATGATCCACCTATTCCCACCAGAAACAAACTTGACTTATGCCTACAAGCTAGAGAGAATTGAAAGTCATAATATAACTAACTTCTGTCAAGGCTTTCCAGGGGAGATATAGCACTACTGAAGTGCACTCTTATCACACTCTTGCTATGTGACACGAGTTCATTGGTGTGGCAGATGGATGTTATTTTTAATACTTTGTCGGGCCCGCTAACATAACTAATGAATTGTTGCCACGTGTCAAGAGTGTGATAAGAGTGTAGAATGAGGAGTATGATTTATCAAAATCCGTTTTCCGGACGTGAGATTGATTTGGTGTTGTTGTGGCTAAGGCTGGTGGAACAAACCTACAATAAGTGCTTGAATGAATGTAGCATAGAGGGAGATGCCATGCCTAAACAACCACCAAAACTTCATAGCAAAGGCTGTGCAAGGATCTAAGTATGTAGTGTGGAGGTAGTGTTTGTCGCACACTTGTCAATCATATAAATAAACATACGTATAAATTGGAATATGGGCTAAATTATATCACCATAAACTTATGATTTTAATGAATTAGCTCAGCTTCTTAATAAAAATTAATTCACGCACGCACACATATGTTCACGAGCCTCAAACCTAGAATGATGGTCGAGCTCCTTTTATTCTAAGGCCCGAACCTTGATCAAAAAGAATGTCACATTTTAGCAATGGTCGAGAAAAAAAGTGGCTTTGGCCGAATGCCATATACTAGATGTATTTGATTGCGTAAGCACTACAAGCACCCATATATAAACCCAAACCCAAGGTTATATAGGTATCTATGTGTATAATTACGCTAATTTGATCAATCATAACATGTATAATGTGTCAACAACTCCTCATCTATACATATGAGATCGAAATCTCAATTTTTGATCTAATTCCGATTTGCTTAATGTGCAATAAAATTAACGGTGATAAAATTTTTCAGAACCTTATCATAATATGGTAGTTTTTAACTATATCTATAGATTTTCTATCAATGAGAAATCTTCCTGTACCCAACACTTATATACCCAACAATCCCTTATATACTCAACAACGATCTCAACCGTCGGATTTCACACCGACGGTTGAGATTATATCATTTTTTAATCAAAAAAAGGAAAAATATCATATGAGATTACTCTTCTATCTATATAATCAATTTAAATATCAATATTGAACACTATTTGTCTACATATCTTTGTTATGGCTTTGTTTAGCAAATCTGAATGCTAAAGTGACTGAAGACTGATAAGGTGACTGATGACTAATGAGGTGATTGAAGACTGATAAGGTAACTGATGAAGTGACTGATGAAGTACCTGATAAGTTGGCCTGATAAGGTGACTGATTTGATTAGATTTGTTTATCAAATTTACTTGAAAGGTGTTTGATTTTCGTAAAATAACATAAATGATATTATTTTATATCGTTATTGCATTTTTTAAATAATACTTTATATCATAATTATTATTAAATAATAAACATATTTTTAGCTTTAATAATTTTAATTTATCATTTAAATAAATAGTTATTATTTTAAATATTAACTATAAAATTTAGAATAATGAAAATAAAACACGTATAGGTACAAAAAGTTAAGGGTAAAATTGGAATGAAAAATTTATAAGTCACCTTATTTTTTAATCAGACAGAAAAAATATCTTTTCAAATCAGTCTATCTTATAAGACAGAATGTGGACATTCACGTAATGAATTTATTTTATCAAATTAATTTATAATGTAGAATTGATTGATAAAGTAATTTATAAGACAACGCTAAACCCAACCATATCTATGACTCATCACCATAAAGAAAATTGATCCATAGTTTTAGGAAAATGATATGGGGAAGGAAAATATGGGAAGAAAAACAACAAGAAAAGCACATGACAATACATTATTGCATGACCATTAATTGTGGAGCCACTCCATAACCTATGATATGATGGTAAGTGTGTTCTTGTACTTTGGTGTCCAAATTTTAACTTTTAAGTATCATCATCCATAGTTTTATACTAATAATTTCAAATTGGCCGATATGATACACGGTCAAACGTGAAGGGTACTTTCATCAATAAATTATTCAATACCACGTGAGCCAAATTGTCGTTTCACTTTCTCTACTCCATTAATTCAAACTGAAGATGATATGGGGATTGGGGAGTGGAAATTTGGATTTAAAAAAAAGCATAATAATTCATTTGGCATGATATTTAGGGTTTAGTGGGTGGGTGGGTGG
>JAOYMZ010061687.1:0-12943 GCA_025802335.1 Pinguicula primuliflora
GTGGGCATATATCATCCTAAGTCATTTCGTTGGAAGAGTCAGGAGGACTATGTAGGTGCGAGGCACCAAGACATTTTGTAGCAATAAAATTCCAAATTTATTGCCAAAAAAAATATAGATGGATATATTTAATTCAAATCAGTATACATTAAACATGAATAATGAAATAAATGAAATATAATCATATAATGCAAAGTCATACTGGTAGTTTCTTGTGAAAATTCTTCTATAATACCCGTACACAAAAAATCTAGCAAACTTAGCATATATCATAAAGAGCATACATACTGCATAAAGAGATTATAATATAGTTATTGAGTCCTTAACAATTACTAATTAAACCTGGTCAGAAATTTAAAATCGAAGAAATAAATCGGAAAAGTAACCAACCAATATCTACAAACGACAAATTAAGAAACCCACAAGAAATTTTTCCTATCTTGTCAGCCGAGAAGACACAATGTCCAATACTTCGTTCATGTTTATGCTATAAAGACTTAAGACATGAGCTGTCTAGTTGTAAAGAGAAAGGATTTACGAAATCCGAAATGAAAGATAGCTAAAAAAATATTATATAATTATAATATTGACTAAAATATATTACATAGAATATAATATTTTTTATTATTTTTTTATTTTTGAATTTAAAAAAAATCCTTTTTTCAATTTTTGAGGATGGGCACGTGCCCCCCTCAGTCCAATGTAGATCCACCAGTGGCATAGTGTCTTTCAAACTCCTCATTTATATATATTTTCACTTCAGGGACATTATTGTTCCAACTGTCATTTACCATCAAGTCTAGTGCTTCTTGCTCTATTATTTTTCAAACATGCATGAAAATATTTCGTATTTACATCTCCTCCTTCAGTCATCTACTTCGTGACTTCATAAAAATCGGCCTGGACTCCATTTGTTAAGTTTCAGCAACTCAAGATTTGCTTCCTTTCTTCTTGCTTTCTCCATAATAGCAAGGGGTGAAACCTCCATTCCTAAATCCGATGTTTTTAACTTGTCCTCTAGTATTCTGATTTTGTTGTTCAACTCTCGAAATACATTTTTATTCTAATATTTCAACATCTGTCTTAGCCTTTTCATATTCTGCAATAATACACAGCTTGCTCGCCCATAGAATTCCATAATTTGCCAACTTTCAACAAAAAAATATTCATACTGAGACTGTTGAAACCAAGCTTCCAATACCCTAAACCGCTTTGGTCCCAAATTTGTATCATCATCTTCCAAAATAAGGGGACAATGATCACTGTTTTTTCCAATCGAGTGCAATTTGTACCACACATTAGGCCATATAATCAACCAATTCCTTGATACCAGAAATCTGCCAACTCTACTAGAGCTATTTCCACCCGGCTGAAACGAGGTATATTTATGCAGTTGACGTGGTAAATTAGCTAGCTCAGGTTGCTGTATAAATCTCTTTTGGTCCTGCATTTCTCCAGAAGCAGTAAAAAAATTCCTCCTCATTCATCATGACTTCTCACAGCATTAAAGTCTCCACATAAGCACCATAAATTGTTATGATCAGCTAATATTCTTCTCTTCAGTTCAATACACAATCTTCTCTTTCAGACAATGGGCCAGGGGAATAAACATTAACAATTGTGACATTTTCATCCGGAATATGACCTTCTATCCACTTCCTCATTCCCCCCAAATATTCTTCTCCATAGTCAGAACTTTCACATTGAAATGCGCCAGATTTCGAAGAGGTAAGTATTCCTCCAGAATTATCATTTGCAGACTTAAATGTGATATAATAATTTGTATAGTCATGTACACATCCTAATCCTGACCACATCCAACTTTGTCTCCTATATACATATCACTTGAATATCATACTTTCTTACCAACTTTGCAATATCTCATTTTTGATGGGCTTGATGAATAGTCATAGCTTTATGCCAATATTGTGCTAACCCTCCAAATTTTGAACTTGTTGAGCCTCGTTTGAGTTAGGGGCAGTGCGCCTTCTTTTGGTAGGTAATACTTTCCTCAAAGTTCTCGCGTGAAGGCTCAGGATCTATATGTGTTAGTAACCTTGTAAGGTGCTCCTTTGGGCATATAATAGATAGGAACAGAAATAATCAAACAAAAATATAAAAAATAGATGCATCTATGCTTTTGTGGCGCCAACTTGGTGAGGGTGTTTTTTGACCATGTCGTGGGCTGAAAGGCATCCAAAAATTATTATTTTTTATTAATAAAAAAAGTACGACAACCGACAAAATTTCTTTCTCTCTGGCAATTCACACATAAGCACGAGCGATTTCACACAGTAAAACTTAACACGCTCTTGCCTCCGTCTCTCGTCTTTCGGTGTCGGACCTGAGGCGAAAAACTCTATCCCCTGCCATCACAGCAGATCTAAATGAGGCGGCGCCTGCTATGGCGCCCGCCGACCCATGGGAATCACAGCCTGGTTCATTACCAACCAGGCCAAAATTGGACAAATCCTTTACTGTGGTCCTTCAATCGGGCAAAACTCAAGCTCCGAATGCACGCCCCAAAATTGCAGCTACCATCTCCTAGTGGAAAAGCAACCCAGAGCTGGAATTCTCGGAAGAATTGATTGAAGCTCTGGCAGGACCATTTGTGAATGCATTTGGATTGCTCTCCCAAATTTACCTCTTCATCTATATGATCGCGAAAGCATACATGTTCTTGCGTCCAAAATTGGGGAACCGATTATGTTAGATCAATCCACCATCACCTTAAGGCGGCCGAGCGAGGTTAGAGTTTGTGTGGATTTAAACCTACTGGAGATTCATGTTCACGTATATGGATAAAAGAAATGGGTAAAGGATTGAGCAAGAAGTAAAATATGAGTATATTCTTCCTTACTGCTCAGTATGTATGAGGAAAGGTCATCTACGGAAGGAATGCAGACTGAATCCCTCAAATCACGAAGAGTCCTCCAAAAAAGAAAATGCAGCTCATGTAGATGCAAAAGAAATAAAGGAGGCAGCAAGTATGGGGAATGAAGGAGCTGAAACAAAAATGCACAAGAGCAAAATGTTCCTCCAGCCAACCAAAATGTACCAAAGAAAAAAGGACCCTCAACCTCAACACACAAAGTAACAAGGGTCTCACTAGCAGGCAGTTCAAGTACATTGAACGCAAACTGAAATGGTTCAAAAGAAAAGTAGTGAAGATTACAAGCCCATAACCAAGCAGCCAACCACTCACATTTTTTCAACTACAGACGCTGCGGCAACGAAGGAGCTAAGCACAAATGGCATAAACACATAATCACAACCAGCAGAAGTGGACCTAGAACAGACTGCTGAAAGTCCTCAGGTAAAAAGCACAGGTATGGCCTCCCCTGATTTACAAACGCAAACAACATGTTTTGAAGTTCAAAATGTAGACACAAAAATAGACAATAATACCAATATGGATAGGAATCAGGAAAACTCACCCACTGTTGATCATGACACTATTAGTGAGCACCAGAATCTTACATCCAAGCAGCTAGCAAACCCTGAACATGTAGAAATCATTAACACATCTATACAAGTAGCAGTAGATGAATTTTGTTATGCACTTAACAGTCTAATTGTTACAAATCCTGATACTGCTCCTAAGGTTATCAATCAATTCATGGGTGTTTTAAGCAACACAACAAATATGATACATTCAACAATCCAAACACAAACTCAGAACCATAATGCTACACTTTCAAACATAGAATTAAATCCAAATGATGAGCCTTTCAAGATGGTTTCCCAACCGAAAGAAACCATTCATGAAGAAGTCAACCCCTCTCAAGTTCAAATAAATAATACTCCAAGAGATACTATGGTTACTGAACAAAAAAATTGAGGAACAAACAACTGTTGCACGTGCATCAACTACACCACAAAATACATTGACAAAATTGATTAACAAAAGCTCTGGAAAAAAGGGCTCCATAAGTGCTAAAACTAAGAAAGCAATACAAATAAAAGAATCAAAAGAATCTGCTGAAACTAAGCAGGAAGATATATGAGTTCCCTGACACTCTATACGTTGAAATTAAACCACAATCCACCAAAAACAATTTCAAACTAATGCAAGATATAAAAAATCTAACCACCAGATCTGAAGTGCCATAAAATAGCAGTCCTAGACAAGACCTAAAATGTGGCAAAGCGCTGATGGATTAGAAACATTGGAACCATTTGGTGAAGACTTTAAAATTCATCACTCACGCACCTACAAAAAAACGAAAAGTCCAAGTACAAGCTGCAGAGCACTACTTAGCTAATCCAACAACTACAAGAAGACATCCCATTAGATCCCAATCCAGAAAACTCAACAATGCATAAGTTGATGATTTGGAATATCAGTGGTATAGGAAATGTCCCAACGTTAGGAAGATTAAAAATTTAATAAGCTTTCATCAGATAGAAATGTTAATAGTCTTAGAGCCAAAAATCAGCACAGATCAACTCAGACAACACTAAAAAATTAAAATTTGATCAAGGCATTTCCAATGAATCAGGCCACATCTGGTTCCTCTGGAAATTCCAAATATCTTGCACAGTACAGCTAGACTCAGAACAAATACTATTGATTAAAACAACAACTCTCATAAATAATATCATCAAGGATTTTTACACAGGTGGCATATATGCAAAATGCACACGTAATGAAGTCCCCTATGGCAGTAAATGGAAAATATCTCTCTAGCTATCAATGATCTAATTCTATTCAGAGGTGACTTTAACGTACTCACCTCTCCATCTGAAAAATCAGGGGGAAAACCTCTACATATAGGCTCAGCCATTGATTTGATATCAACAAATTATGAACTCTCCCAATCAGATGAGGACACAGAGAGATGGAGGTTTGCAGAGAAAATGAAAACTAAGAAGAATGGCGAAAATTCCAAGCAAACCTTCATCTCTCTGTGTACCCATTCCAGTGCATCTCCAATCTTATGCAGGGGAATCAACATATCCTGAATGACATGATTGTCATGGTAATAGTTCCTAATGGCTTCTCCTTGCGTAGCCTTGCATATCGAAATCGCCAGAACCGTATCAGAATATGAGAATTTTCATTTCCAATGTATAAGCTTTCCAATTATGCGATCAATTTTAAAAATTGATGGTGTCATGCAAAAATTGTCCATCCGAAGGGAATACTGATCATCCAAAGACTGACCATATGAAGCGCTATATAAATAATTGTAGTGCAGGCCTATTTGAAAAAAAAACATGTACCAAACCACAACGGTTATGCCCCCCACATCTCCACTTCTCAATGCCCCCTCCCCTTAGGACAATAAGAAACATGAATCTGATAACTCCACCTGGGATGCTATATTGGGGTTATCTCACATCTAGGAACTAGAAACATTAATCAAGCCCAAGCAATTCCTTAACATTTACGTAGAAATTGGTTTGTCAACATGTATGTTGCACTCTCAAAAATATGAACTTTTCTCAAGTAATAATTCACCAGAAAAAACCAATTATCTGATCTTATGAAACCTCACATCAATTTGGTCCACATATGCCAAACCTGATTCTTTGCCAAGTAAATGATACTTTGACTATCCCAATGCAACTGTATTGCACCTTTCAAGGCACCAAGCTCCTTAACCTAACATGTGCCATAAAATTTCTTGGCAACCTCAACAATTGTCATTTACTCTTACTCAGTAGTAGATAATGCAACTATAGGTTGTACCATAGACTTCCAAAAAAATAGGTCTTCCTGAAAGGGTAAACACATAACCTGTGGTAGACATGATTGGGGCTTTTCTGGCAGTATTGTGGACTGCAGGCCCTTCCCATTTAAGATTTAATATATTCTACTCTTTAACTTCAACTACAAAGATAGTAAAGTGGCTGCAATGGTCGTATTCACAGAGAAAGTAATGGATCTTCTTAAAAAAAAAAATGGATCTTCTTCTCATTGTTCTTCTTGTTATTTGCTCTAAAAATAGTGAAACTAAGTGGGGGTTTTGAGACAAAAGACTCTATTATGACCTTTAATGGATCTAAATCGAAGCAAAGACAGAATTGAATGGTTCAAAGACATTTGAAATGAACAAATTCCTTTACTGATCACATAAGTTCAAGAGGAAGGTCATATGCACATTTAGGTCTTAAGTGTATTTCTAAGTTGTTTAGCACTTGATGTTGTATTTTGATGCTGCATCTATGTTTTTACTAAGCATCATCATGGTCGTATTAAGGACATATATGATCAGCTTCTCACCTTTTTTGCAATAAGTAACAGAAAAAACATTAAAATAGTACTAACAACCTATGACCAACTAGTTTTACCTAGTGTAGAATGTGTTCTTACTTGCATTATCTGCTCATATTTAGTACCTACTACTGGTCGTAATGTAGTGTTTAGGATTACTATCTGTTAACAAACTACCTACTCCTGGTCGTAATGGCGTTCTAATCCTAGGTGATCTAAGTTATAACAAGAAAACACAAATCCAAAGAATGTTGCTACTTTGCAAATGTTTCACTACTAAAATTCATAAAAACAGTACTTATACCTCACCAAATATCATAGGTCTTCTCAAGAACTTTTTAAATCAGCTAAGCGATAGAGTTATTAGCCAATCATGGCAAAATATACAAGCAAAAGGTTTGAAGTCAGCTTCATAGGCAAAGAGAAATCAAATGAAAAGCTTGTACTTTATTGGAAAACAAACTAAAAACTCAAGAGGAGGAGAGGAAGGGTGAGATCAAGTGGTCCGGAATTCATACAGTGAAATTGAATTAAGTCTCGAGTTTCAGTTACTCGATTTTGGGACTTTTATTTCCTCTAGTTTTGGCCTTTAATTTCCCAAAATAAGGACTTAACTCTATAGATTTGACTAGATTTTGTAACAATATTGGTTTATTTGATATCTTTTGCCCCTCTTGAGGGGGAGTGGTGGTGTTTGAAGGATACTTTAGTCATCTTACCATATTATGTATTAGACCCTATTTTCTATTGTTAGAAATAAGAAACATTCTTCTCCAAAACTCTTTTTGGTATTGGGGCCAAAATGCTAATCTTACCACCTACCAGAATTGCATACATGCATGCAACTTTGGGGGAAAATGTATCAATGACTGCAAGCACTGCCGGGTTTGTACCATCTACCGAATCTTTCAGCTTCTCAAATCACATGGCAAGAATCTATCAGCCATGGAGGAAGAAGACCTGGAATGGAATATGGCAGTTAGCTACATGGCAAACTTGGAAAATAAGGAACAATAAATTTTTTGAAAATGCAGAACCGGATGTGCATCCATCATTGGAAATGCTGCAATGAGAAGCTGGAACTTTAGGAACCACAATGTACTCGAATCGGTTCTTGGATTCATTGAATAGAGTCAAGAACCTATGTGGAATATTGAGAAATTGAAGGAAATTCAAACCTTGTTTTGCACACATCTTCTTCTAATTGTTATTATACTTCTTCTACTACAGGATAATTATGTCTTTTAACTTACTTATAAGTTTGATCTAATTTTAAAATTGTTGTGCTTATTTTTTAGAATGAAAACAAGTATGTCATGAGATGTTTATTTTTTAGGTGTAAGTTTTAAAAATAAGAACAAGTAGTAATACTCAGGGCCGGTCCTGGGATAAGCCCAGTGAGCCGGCCGGCTAGGGCATCCGGCTAGGTAGGGGCATTCGGAGAGGCATCAGGCAAAAAAGTTGGAAGAAAAAAAGTTGCAGACAAAAGCTTGAGAGGAAGAAGGGAGAGGAAAGGGAGAAAAGAGAGGATAGAGAGAAAAAAGAGAAAAATAAAAAAATAAAAAAAAATGCATCGAAAATTATGAAAGAATTATTAGTTATTTTATTTAGTAATATTTTATTCATCACGACGATATATATTTTGATTTATCACTAATTCTATATTTGTTGATATTAAATTCCTTTTTATCGAATATGTATTTGATATATTTTATATATAAATTTGTGATGATTTATTTTGAAAAAATATAAATGCTATAAATAGTAATGAGAAGACAAGAAATGTAGTTAGTGCTTTACATATAAATTATGATTTAAAATATTGAGAAAATAAATTGATCAAGAAATTTTTAATAATTATTAGAATAAATTATTAAAATGTGTACAGAATTTTGTTTTAAGAATTATATCTTGATTTTCAAATTTGAGAATGCTATGTCAAAATGACTTAATTGGTAAAAGATATTAGATTGATCATTAAGATTTATTATCATTATTGTTGTCAATTTATCAATTTATTTATAAGTTTTGATCAATTTGTCAATTTTGATCGTGATCGGTTACTTCGTCTTAATGAGTTTTCATTAAAATATTTTGAGATTAGCGAATAATTTGGCTTAAAATGAATTAGAACAATATATTGATATGATGCGGTCAAATTATGGTAAAACATATTTTTTTACATCTTATTAATATTGAAAACTTGTCAAGAAGATGGTCAAGACCAAATATCATAAAATCTATCATTTGGTTTATCATCATCTTGAGTCCGTATTAGTCTTGACAATCGCCATAGCTACCGCTGAGAGATCTTTCTCGACGATGAAGTTAATCAAAAATTATTTTTGGAACAATATGTCGAATGATTTTTTTGAAAGATAGCATGGTGTGTTATATTGAGAAAAATATTTTCTCAAGTATAGATAATAAAGATATTTTATAAAAGTTTCAAAAAATGGTGAGTAGAAGATCACAACTAACGTCGATCTCGAAAACATTGTATATAGTATACATGTAATAATTGAAATTATGTCTATTTTAAATATTATTTACGTATTTTATGTAGAACCATTTTTTTGTAACTTTTATGTGAGCACCCCCAGTGTTAAGATCATGAATCCGCCCCTGCGGCTAGGGGCATCCGACTGAGGCCCGGCCCTGGTAATACTGTGCAACGCTCATTTTTATAAAATGTACTTATAAATACAATCAAAATTTTAAGAATGTCATGCCTTCATTTTGATGTTGGGTGAAGATTGAAGTATGAATTCACGATTGGTTTTAGGGTGTTCAACCGGTGAATAGTATTCATTTGGGGATATCCATTGACAAAGATTCAGGCCGACTTTAATTGGGCCTGAGATGTGAATGTATGTTAAATTGGACCCAATACTGTACAAAATAGAAGTATATAAATAAAACAATTTTATTTATAACAAACAGGTCTGCCCAAGGGCAAATCTAGGACTTAGAAATATCAAAATCGGTCCTGAGCTGGACCTTACAATTATCAAAATTGGCTCAGACTGACCTTAAAAATCTTTAGCTGGCTAAAAATTGATCCCGGGCTATCGCCCGAGCCCGACGAAGCTAGGTCCGCCCTTGGGTCTGGCGTGCCGTCTACCAGGCTACCTAATCTTATCCTAGAAAAATGCTGCGAGTCTGCGACGATCCTTCAGTCCAGGCTTCACCGATAATTAATTACGGCCCATGAGTTTAATGGGCTCGAAATTGAGTGAGCTGGGTGAACGTGAACCGCAGGATTCAGGAACAAATAGTTATTACATATTAATTAAATAAAAAATATATATATAAAAGAAAACAGGGACCGAACAAAATGGCCAACCACCACAATGGCATTATAGTCTATTCACATTCCCATCACACCCTTTAAAACGAACCTCAAATTCCCAAACTTTCCCACTGCATCCGAGTCAGAGATCTGAGATCTCCCAATTCTCGATCACACACAGACAGTCGCATTCGACCGGAGACTCATCGGGAAAAATGGATCCAGTATCAGAATGGGGAAACACTCCTCTATCCGTCGTAGATCCAGATATCTTCGACCTCATCGAGAAGGAGAAGAGACGGCAATGCAGAGGGATCGAGCTCATTGCTTCAGAGAATTTCACATCCTTCGCCGTCATCGAAGCCCTAGGGAGCGCTCTCACGAACAAGTACTCCGAAGGAATTCCGGGGAATCGGTACTACGGAGGAAATGAGTTTATCGACGAGATCGAGAACCTCACGCGCTCCCGCGCACTGCAGGCCTACCGACTTGATCCAACCAAATGGGGCGTTAATGTGCAGCCCTACAGCGGATCTCCCGCCAATTTCGCCGCGTACACGGCGGTCCTCAACCCCCATGATCGCATTATGGGGCTGGATTTGCCTTCGGGTGGTCATCTGACACACGGCTATTATACATCCGGAGGGAAGAAGATCAGCGCGACCTCGATCTATTTTGAGAGTTTGCCTTATAAGGTTGATTCCAAGACGGGATACATAGATTACGATAAGTTGGAGGAGAAGGCATTGGATTTCAGGCCAAAACTCATTATCTGTGGAGGAAGTGCTTATCCCAGGGATTGGGATTACAAGAGGTTCAAGGAGGTTGCAGATAAGTGCGGGGCGCTTTTACTCTGTGATATGGCTCATATTAGCGGACTTGTTGCTGCTCAGGTATCACACCACTCAATTCTTTGATTTTTTTTTATTTGTTGCTTGCATAAATGAAAGAAAAAGGAACCGCTTTTTTCTCACAGTGATTTCAATTAGGCTTTGATAATGTCCACCGGTGTGGATTTGTAGATCTATGTAAAAGGGTTTCTTCTGTTGTTACGTTTTGTTCTTCCGCGCTGGATGCCTGATCTCTAAGGCCGGGGATATTGTTTTGATGAGATTTTTTAATTGGAGGGATATGCAATCTGATCTTAAATTTCTTTGTTTTGAATACTTATGATTGTCGAGTTCGATTACCTTTCTGATAGAGTAATACACTTGGATCAAGATCTATAAGCATAGATACAATCAGATGCCAGTTAGTAAAAAATCTGAAATATACCTGTGCTCCTGGATTGGACTAATCATTTTCAATATATATCTAGGAAGCGGCAGACCCTTTTGAATACTGCGATTTAGTCACAACTACAACACACAAGAGTCTGAGGGGTCCACGAGCTGGCATGATCTTCTACAGGAAGGGTCCGAAACCAGCTAAGAAGGGCCAACCTCAGGATGCTGTATATGATTTTGAGGACAAAATCAATTTTGCTGTATTCCCCTCACTTCAGGGTGGTCCACATAACCACCAAATTGGAGCCCTTGCTGTGGCTTTGAAGCAGGCCACGACCCCTGGATTTAAGGCCTATGCCAAACAAGTGAGAGCCAATGCAGTTGCGGTTGGCAATTACCTAATTAGCAAAGGATACCAGCTGGTCACTGGTGGAACCGAAAACCACTTGGTTCTTTGGGATCTTCGACCTCTTGGATTGACTGGTAAGGGTTGAGATCTGCTATGCCGCAAGAATTAGGGGAGCAAGAAGCACAAGAACGAACACGAGGTGGCAGCATAATATTCGTAAGCTGTGGCCCACACTTAACCATCCAATTATGTTCTGCCACCTCGAATTCTTATGATTCTTGTGGGATTTTTTTCTTGCGGTGTAGTATTTTCCGTAAGGGCTCGGGTTCATTCTTCTTTAAAGATCGGTTCCAAATTTCTGTTGATATATTTGGTGTCTGTGTGCATCACAGGAAACAAAGTGGAGAAACTCTGCGACTTGTGCAATATTACGGTTAACAAGAACGCCGTGTTCGGTGACAGCAGCGCATTGGCCCCTGGTGGGGTTCGCATTGGTAAAAATAAAAATGCATCACTCTTTCTGGTGAAATGCTTTCATTATAGGGTACATTAGTAGTCTTTGAAAATTGAGGGACATAAATGTATTTGATCCTCCTCTCATGCAGCAGGCCCGGTTACTGTGGCTCTGCAGTCTGCAACAAAAAAATGTTGGGCCCCTTAATTTTGGGTGTCTGTCCAGGGCCGATCCTGCCATGCATGACTAATTGATAGTTCAAAAATAGTATTTTTCACATGAATGAGTATATCACCGATCTTTTCTGTTTGTAATGCATATCAATGTTGCTACGGATCCAATTCCCTCAGTAAGCTCATCGGTTCTTATAGATCGTTGGAAACTTAATTCAAATTTTGTGGTAGACAGAATGATGCCGTGTCTAGTGTTACATCTTGATTATTGTCTACTTTTTGTAGTGGAATTTCTCCCGGTATCTGTTCTGTTACATTTTCTTTTCCTCTTTTTTAAAGAGGATGAATAGTGGGTCCCCACTTACTCGAACTTTCGACCTATTGGTCAAAGTTGAAGTGTCTTACCAACTAACTTGCACTTCGTTGTCAGTGTGTTCTGTTACATTTACTTATCCCCTTTGGCTGATAAACTAACTCCTTTGTTTCTTACTGAATTTACATATCATTGTACCTTCCGTCCTCAAGGCTAATATACTAGCAACTCCGCAATTTCAGGTACTCCTGCCATGACATCCCGGGGTTTGGTTGAGAAAGACTTTGAGCAGATTGCTGAATTCCTTCACCGCGCAGTTACCATCACCTTGAATATCCAGAAGGAGTATGGGAAGCTATTGAAGGACTTCAACAAGGGACTGGTAAACAACAAAGACATTGAAGAACTCAAGGCGGATGTTGAAAAATTTTCTTCCTCATTTGATATGCCTGGCTTCAAGGTCTCCGAAATGAAGTACCAGGATTAAGCCAGCCAATGAATCCTATTTCTATTTACGAACAAAATTTCTCTCATTTTTTGGTTTTTTGTTGGTTTTGCTTACGCATGTGTCCCGAATAATTTCAGCTTTATCGATCCTATTTCCAGTTATTCAATTGGCTATTTTATTGACTCCAAAAATCTAAGTTCGGTCAGTAATGAATACTGCAATCAAGCGAAATAAAATTATGGCAGACTTCTCTCTAGGTATTTCTTATTGTCTCTCTAGAATTACTTCTCTCTAGGTATTGCTTACTGCTGGCTGCCTCACCAAGTTGGGAAATTTTTTTTCTTTGCCCTGTCAGAGGGCAAAGTTTTCGAAAATGCCCTGCCGCGCAGTTGGCTACTGCGCGGCAGGTGTTCGCGCATTTGGCAAATGCGCGGATATTAATCCGCGCATTTGCCAAATGCGCGGAGT
>JAOYMZ010061698.1:0-12943 GCA_025802335.1 Pinguicula primuliflora
ATTACCACGTATAGTCGAGCTCGTACCGTCAGACGTGGATAGAACCATGGATTACAGGATAGTTAGAGCACGAATGACTCTTCCAGGATAACCACGACTGGTCGCGATCTTGTCGATTGCTTTGTTTGTTTAATAGTTTAGGGCCCAACTGCATTATCTGGTTTACCATGTATGTTGCCTCTTGACATGATAGTTGGAGCACGAATGTCTCTTCCGAGATAACCATGATGGGTCGCGATCCTGTGATTGCTTTATTTGTTAAAAAGTTTAGGGCCCAACTTAGGTAACTGGGATTACCACGTATATTCGAGCTCGTACCATCAGACGTGGATAAGAACTATGGATTATAGGATTGTTGGAGCACGGATGTCTCTTCCGAGATAACCACGACTAATCGTGGTCTTGTCGATTGCTTTGTTTGTTTAATAGTTTAGGGCCCGACTGCATTACCTGGGTTTACCACGTTTGTTGTGCTTATTACAGGATAGCACGAATGACTATTCCGGGATAAACACGATGGGTCGCGGTCTTGTCAATTGCTTTGTTTGTTCAAGATTTTAGGACCCGACTGCATTATCCAGGTTTACCACGTGTAGTCGCGTGCGTACCATCAGACGTGAATAAAACAACCACAGATGTTATGCTTATTATAAAATAGCTATGCACGAAAACTTCTTCCGGGATAAACACGATGGGTCAGGGTCATGTCGAATGCTTTGTTTGGAGCATGAATGTTGTTTCCGAGAAGTCAAGATTGTATTGACTGTTGTGCTTATTCCGCCTTGTCGATTTGTATGAAAAAGCAAAACATGAAAAGACGTGATGTATGTATTAATAATACCAAGCTCATCCTCTCAATTCTTCATCTTGTTGCTGAACTTGCAAAAATAAAAATGTTGAATCGACAATGACACGATGTCTCCCTCACTCCCACGCATGTCAACGTTGCAGCCTCCCCTACTCCCGCGCACGCCGACGTTGCAGTCGCCTTACTGCTGCGCAAGTAGTCGTTGCAGCCGCCCTTACTCCCGCGCACATGAAAGCCGACGTCCACACTCCATCTCCAGTCGTCTTTGCCTTGGATGAAGACGGCAAAAAGGACGATGAGGAGGAGGAGGAGGAGGAGGATCAGAATGACGATGAAGATGACGATTATGATGGCGATGACGACGAAGATGAAGATTATGATGAAAATGACGACGATGAAGTTGATGAAGAGGATGCTGAGGAAGAGGACGACAAAAATGAGAGCTCCGACAAAGGCGATGAAGACGTTGATGAGCTACCCACCGAATACTCTGACTCGTCCAACGATTCATGGAGAGTATGGTCCCCGCATTCGCAAATTTCAAGGAAGAGTTCAGCACCATAAACTATGCCGGATTCATGGAAGAGTCCGGTAAGTGATGGTAGTCAATTTTGGTAACAAACATCTTTAAGATGGGAAGATTTTATAAATCGGGACAGCTCCGTCGCCCTCAGTTTTTGCCCTCAAATCAATTCACGCCACTAGGATCGCCCGTTGACGGAATTGGGCACATCGTTAGAATCCTTATACATTGAATTGTATATGTTCATGTTTAGTTTCGAGTCCGGCGACGAAGTCGCCGGAATTTTCCAAAACCCTATTTAGAACTACTTAACCTAAGAGAAAATGTGAACCCTCCGTTAAACGGTGATAACGTCGTCGGAATATCACCAAAACTTGAACATATGCAATTCAATGTATAAGGATTCTAACGATATGCCCAATTCCGTCAACGGGCGATCCTAGTGGCGGGAAATGACTTGAGGGCAACAACTGAGGGCAAAAACTGAGGGCGACGGAGCCGTCACCATTATATAATATTTTTATATATTACATAATATTTTCATATTAATATTCTATAATAAATATTATTTTTTTCATATTTTTATATTAATATTATATATTAAATATTATATTTAATATTAATTTAATAGTATTCGGTATCGAAGGTAATATCGATACCGGTCAAAATTCGATCAATAAAGCGGTATTGTTACCGTTATTGCTCGGCCGGTGATCGATAATCGATGGGTAATGATAAGAAGTGATCATTTTTTTGTCATTTCCGACTATTCGAATTTTATTTTTTGATCGGTCTCAAAATAATTATGTGAGGATCCTTTTGAAAAAACTTCCTACTTTTTTTTTCTGAAAAAAAAATCACTATTCTGGTCTAGTTTTTGAACCCATTCTATTCTCCTTAATAAATTGGGCCGAACCAAAGATAGGAACTGGCCAACTGGGCCATAAGATGTCGCATGAGGCCTTGTACAGAATTTCTGTACAATTTATTTCTGTACACGTAGCATTCTCGTAAGTAACGAAACCTCAATCTTCTGCGTCGCGTTCGACCGCGCAAATTATGCACAATCGCCATTGAAGAGCTCAGCTTCCCCATTTTCTGAGCATGTTACGCTCAATTCGCTTCGACTCTAAAAGCATTTCTGGTTAGTATTTTGACCATTCTCTTCCTCCTTATCTACGAGCATGGGTACGCGTGAATTTTACCTCAGATTCAACGTATTCTTACTGTCAGCAAGTGCATGAATTTCCCTAATTTATGGGTTTTTGCTCTCTCAGACATTGTATGAAGAAATTGTGCATTCTAGATGCATTCGCTTTCCGGCGTCTTTTCTCAGTTAATGCATTCTATTTGTTTGCTGAATTGATTCAACACGTTTCAGTTTTATGTATATCCGTTTCTTCTTATTTGGATGTTGAGAGTTTCACAGCTTGATTAAAAAATTTCATCTCTTGCTTTCTCATCCGTTTTGCTTCTCTTTTCATATCACCTTTTTAATTTTGGAGAATGAACAATAATTTACCTGCGCCTTCTTTTTTTTTTTTTTTTTGATAGGAAAATTGTTTCATTTCATCCCAAAAATGTACCGCACATTTACAGATTTACACTAGGATCACTTATGCTAGTTGATCAACCTACACTAGGCATGTAATCGGATCTTTCATCCAGTTAATGAGGGTTGTTGTGCTCCTTAATCTTCCTCTCGCCTTCAGCCAATGAACTACTATGATTCTCATGTAGTCTTCAATGTGAAGCACACACCTGCGCGTTCTTTATTTAAGGAGAATGTGAAAAAAAATGCTGATTGTGTTACGGTACCTGCTGAATTAAAAAAAAGAAAAGAAAAATGCTGATTGTGATATGGTATCTGCTGAGTGCTTGCAGCTACTAAAACTAATATTCCTTTTTTTGGATTGCGACAATCTCATCTTTCAATGATAGTAGTTCAATACCTGATATTGTTTATTGAACTTTAAAAGTCATGCCTAGCTTATTATGTAAATGGGGTATTTTATAAATTTAGTTGAACATGGGAACATTTGTCAGGAGTGATGTATTTGCAATTGCAATATTGAGCTGAAAGCAAAAAGGATTCTATGTTTAAGAAATGATTTGGTTGCTTAACTCCTCCATCAAAGAACTGTAATGTTGCTGGGAAATATAATAACCCTTTTATATGTACCAATGCTCTTCGTGATGCTCTTTCAGGATATGTGCCGCGTGATGGTGCATGTCTTCCCTCGGGAGTTTCTGTAAAAACAATTGGCATACCTCCAAAATCATCTAGTGGTGGCTGCAGACTTACATCCAGTGTGAAGTTCGCATCTTTCAGACGTGCTTCGAAGCACCTGTCATCTGTATGTCACGCAAGTTCTAACAGTTACAGAAAAAACCAAGATTTCCCAAGGCAAAACAAGTATGGATTCTCGCGCAATAGGAATAGAAATGAGGAGAGAGATGCTTTTGAAGATCATGAGGAATCTGAAAGTCTATCTTATAGGAATGAGCCTCTCCTTTCTCTTTCTGGAAATCAAAATGCACAAGCAACTGGGACTCCAGGTGCTAGGGAAAAGGAGATTGTCGAGTTGTTTCGGAAGGTACAGGCTCAACTTCGTGAGAGAGCATCGAAGAAAGTTGTGCATTCTCCAGTGAAAAACAAAGAGAGTGAGAGTGTTGATTCTCTGCTCAAGCTTCTGAGGAAACATTCAGTTCAGCAACGGAAGATAAACACTGTCACTTCCGGTGACAACAATCGGGTTGCCCCATCAGTAGAGAAGCGAAGCACGATCAAACCGGAATCTAATAGCAGTTCGAAGCATGAGATTCAACAAAACCAAGGATTGCATCCTGGCCGTCCGAAATCCAATTTCCAAAAGAGATCTCCAGTGCCTGAAACCAAATTCAAACCTGTCTACTCTGAGAGTTCTACCAGTTTCATCACAGAGGACAATCTGGACAGCAGAATAGAGAAGATTAGTCTGGAAACAGAAACTGATGATATTCTTGAAGTTGAATCCGAAACTGAAGTTGATGTGGATCACCCCCTGTTTTCTGAAACAACCGAGTTTGATGAAATTTTAGAGGAAGAGACTTCTGAAATCTATGAAAGCGAGCATTATGATGTGGAAGAACGCAAACTGATTGAAGCCAGTAGTTTAAGTGGAATGAAGTTGACTGAGTTGAGAGCTCTTGCCAAGTCTCGTGGAATCAAACGATTCTCAAAGATCAAGAAGAGTGAGCTTATCCAATTGCTTAGTGAGTAAGCACCAAATATGATAACTCCTTGATCTGTTGATCTTCGAACTCTGGTTTGTAAGATCTGTTTTCCTTTGAACTGTTTTTAGGTGTTTTGTAAGATAGCCACATTCAGGGCTGATCCACGATTCTACGACCGGTGTGTCCATTTAAAAATTATAAAAAACGGAGTCTAATATATATAATGTGCAAATAAAGTTAAAAAATGTACCTAATTTTAAATATTACATGTACACTAACTACAATGCCTGTTTAGCATTTGTTTGATCGATGGTAGTTGAAATATTCTAGTCGCAATTCTTTAAAATCGTTGTAAAATAGTTTTATTTTCAATCCGAGAGAAAATATCATTCTTATATCACACTATGCTATCTGCCAAAAAGTTATTTGTCGTCTTATTACGTAAAAATTAGTAATTCTTTTCATAATGATGCACCTAATAATAAAACAATAGCATTCAACAATAAAATGCGTAAATTATCAAAACAATTATAATTTAATCAAAGAGGAAAAAAATAGAAAAAATACTTTTTACACCAATTATTACACAAATGATTTCGTCTTCAGTGTTTAGAAATCAGAGCTCCAGCCTTTAGACTTTTCGTATGCGCTTGGCTGGGCTGAGAATTGATTACGAACATAATTTTTATTTTCCGGCTGAAAGAGTGAATGAACTTTAAAATTGTGTTGGACTTCAAATTCTTTTTATACGTCCTAAGATTCAAGATTTTTTTTCTGGGCTAGGGGTGTCCGGACCCCGGACACATTGGTGCATCTGCCCATGCCACATTTGTAACTTGGTATGGACAACACAGGGTGGGGCTGGTACTCATGGTAACTCAGATCCGTCCCAAGTTTAATTCTATCAGGGAAAATGATATTTTTCTTTTAAAATTGTGACATGCATTGCCGCACGGCGCACTGCCACACTGGGCGCCTCAGGTCTCTCGCCTCTGTATCTCGATTTCTCGAAAATAACACATAGTCAAGTGGATTAAGTCCCATATCATTTTCCTGGATTAGGTAGATGAAAATGATAGTAAGTCACCCCTATAAGTCTCAGCAAACATATGTATATACTGCACGGGTTAATTTTTCAATATCCAATTTCAAATGAAACACAAAAAATCAGTGTACGAAAAGTTGGGTGGCGGAGGCGGGTCAGCCCCCGCCCGCCCAGCGACTTGGCCGACTATGCGGTCGATCGGCGCAACCCCTTCCCCATATTTCTTTATTTTTTAATCAAATAAATATATTAAAAAAGGTTTAACATAAATAGAATACAAAAATTCACTAAAAAACAAGTCAAAATTTTGCAAAACAATATTCAAATAGTTTAGATATCAAATTTCATTATTAATCTCTATAAGTAGCCTTTTGTCTTCGTCAGCCTCGGTCTCACTCTCAACCTCGTGATTCGACCCAAACTTTTTTTTTGTTAGTTGTTTTAGATTAAAACTTTTTTTGTGTTAGTTGCGTTAGGTTAGAAATTGAAACGTACAAAAATATGAAATTAAGCCGTTTTAAAAAAATGAAGAGAAAATTTTAAAAATTTTAAAATTGGGCCGAACAAACTGGGGGCGGCCGACTCACCGCACGGGCCGCCCAGCCACGCCGATTTAGCCCAAAACGGGGCGCCAACGAAGTTTGGCTGACTAGTCGAGCGACTTATCACCGAGACGGCCGACTTATCGAACACTCCAAAAAATCAGCATCCTAATTGGCCAACGAACAGCAGTGAAGTCGCAATGAACATGTAGAGAATTTGAAGGACCTTGTTTTATGGCAAATGTGCAAGGAAAAGCTGGACATAGAATTTACAATGGTAATTAAGTTTAGAAGTGGCATTCACCGGTAAGTACTCCTTAATATACAAACACAAGTCTGAATTTGCAAATGATCAAAAAGCATACCATTTATAATCTGCTGCCTAGGATTATGATCCCACTAGCCGGCATTCTCCACAAAAGTATATGCATAACCACGAACACCACACAGCTTGGTACTGGGAGTCTTAACTATATGGAGCAACCATTGACATAAAACTCATAACCTCGTTTTCGTCGAAGCAGGATGTCAGATCATAGGCAGATAAGAGGCGCCAGAATCCTAGCAACTCCCATGGATATTCAGCAGAACACCTCATTTTCGACTTCCATTCACGTGCAAGTTCCATTGCTTCTTTTCTGATATGAGGGCTGATTTCCGGTGACATCCTGATTAACTGCTCCAGCAGAACTATGCAGGTCCGCTGAACACCGGAATCTGTATCTTCTTTGCGTAAATGAGGAGGGTAGAATCCCACCATTGCATCTAGAACTATCTTTGCAGGATCGGATGATAGTTGGAGGACTGTGAGGATCTCATCCCTCATTAAATCCAAGTCTTTTTGGGGGTCGTTCAGGTGCATTTGCAGTGTCTTCCCATCCATGGTAACTATGAATTTTACGTATCTGGTATCTCCAGATTCCACATTTTTATTGGCTTCAAGGGGATATTTCACTTCTACATGTTTCAGTTTCTCTTCTAGGTGAGCCATCAATTGCTTCTCCGATTCAAGTTGCTCCTCTTTGTGTTTAAGTTCTCTTACAAGTTTCTCCGCCAAGTCTTTTTTAGTTGCAGCTTCCTTCTCAATAGCAGCAACATGTTCCTTGAAGCAATTACCTATAAATTCTTTTACAGATTTCAGATTCTTCTTTCTCCATTCTAGTTCACCAGATGCTTTTTCCAAGTCACCCCGTTGGCGTTCGAGATCCCTCTGCTGAGAAAGCAAACTATCTTCCTTCATTTTCAGATCATTTTCCCTCAAATGAAGTTCATGTTCCTTGGTATTCAATACTTCCTTCTTCTTCACCATTTTCTTCATCTCATCCTGCAACTCTACTGCTTCAGAGTCCAACTCATCCACTTTCCTGTCAACCCATTCCCGAATGGATTCAACTTTAGCTTTCTCCAAGCCAATATTTTTCGATTTCTCTTCAACTGATAATTTCAAGCCCTTAACATGATCAAGAGCCGACTCCAATCTCTTCACCAGCTGACACCCCAACTTGTCTCTCTTTATCAACTGTTCATCTCTTGACCTGGCATCCTCCACCAGCTTCTCACTCATCATGTACAGTTGCTGCTCTTTTGCCGCCAATTCTCCCATTTTCTTCTCTTGGAATGAAGTAAAATCACGTTTCATCTTCTCAAATTGCTCTTCTTTCCACGCCATTTCTCCTGTTCTTTTCTCTTGGAATGAATCAAATTCACGTTTTATCTTCTCAAGGTCCTGGAACTGTTTCTCAACGGACTCCCTGATTAATTCAGCATCTTTATAGGTGTCCCATGTAATTTCCCAACCCACATTACAGACGGACTCGATTTCCCCCACCTTTTTATCTACATCTTCCTTCACAGCCTCGATCTTACTCTCTGCCATGTTTATCCTCTTCATACAGTCATGCCTCAAACTCTCCTCACGCAAACTGAACTTCTTATCCGCCTGTCGAACCTGCCTGACAAACTCTTCCTCTTTCATGTTCAACTGCTTCTCCTTCAATTCCAAATTTTCCATCCCTTTCTGAATCAATATCACACACTCCCTCTCCTTTTCAACTTGTTTCATAAGCTTCTCATCTTCCACCTTAACCCTATCAACGAACTCTTCCCCCATGTTGCTCAACTCTCTCATCTTTATCTGCACCAGTAGATTGAACTCCTTCTCTCTTTCCACCTCTTTCAAACTCAACTCTGTCGTCTTTCTCTGTAACTCCTTCTCCATTTCCTCCCTTTTCAAACTCAACTCTGTCGTCTTTCTGTGTATCTGTAAATCCAACTCCTCCTCTCTTTCCTCCACCAGATGTATCCGTTTATCCAAAGTGCTCATGATGATCGCCACTTTCCTCTCCGACTCCGCCACTTCCCTCTCCTTCTCTGCCAGAGCCTCCCAAGCATATTCTACAGCCAGCCCATTATCGGATTCAGACATCGGAAAATTTCTCCCCTTCAATTTCACTTCTTCCATCTCCGATCTCCTCTTTTTTCCCGCTCTAAACAACATGACCTCCTTCTCAAACCTCTCCAAATCACTTCTCCCCACCTCCACCAAGTCCCTCCCGCACTCAATCTTGACCATTCTTGACCCCGTAGATTCACCGTTCCGCCGGTATTCATCCTCCGGCGGGGTATCCGGCGGCAGACGAGAGGATATCCCAGAATAAACACCGGGTTTCCTCTCCATACGCCGCGCAACTTCAAGCGGCAAGGTCATGAGAAAAAAATGTCAATAGGAAATCCCTAGCGAAGCAACTAAACAATATACCTGTATACTATTACTATATAGTGTGGTGTAAGTGTGTGTTCAAATCAAAAAATATTACCGTTGATTGCGTGATTATGATACATTTCTGTGACTCCTCCTTCCCTCTTATCCCAGACGACTGCGACGTGGGCACGAGCGTTTGCGCGGCGGCGATTTTTTCAGAACTCCGGATCCCCTCCGCCGGGTTTAAATAACAAGGAAATTACCCAGGAACAAGAAAATTTCCGACAAACCTTGAAATCGTCTAGGTATACATATAAACCGAGCTCAGTTTTTCCGTTTGCACCGTTAACGTCAATTTCCTTGCGATTGTCGTGTAGTGTTTTGCGTTTTTTTTTTTTTTACTTTTGACTGTATAAAATTTTTTTATTGTTTTTTGTATGCTTTCCTTTCTCCCTCATACAGTGTTCGGGGTTTTTTTCCTGTGCAGGTTTTCATTTGTTTTGTATTTTATTTTTATTTTTTGTTTTTACTTCCCTCTCTCTTGCTTCTTAATAAAATTGAATTTATTCGGCGACCTGCTCACTGTTTTTCGAAATAGAGTTCGCCATAATTATCAGAGACATTGTTTCCTTTCATATGACGTCGACTTCATACAGTTCCGACGTAATTATCCGTTTTCGCGCGGGTAATTTTAACTTCCGACCCGGGTCATTTTACGTTTTCGCACGGGTAATTTTACGTTCAGACACGGGTAACATCAGCCACGGGTAATTTTACATTCGAACACTGGTCATTTCACTTTCGGCCACGGGTCATTTCACGTTCGGCCACGGATCATTTTACGTACCAATGACTTCAGGCACAGACAATACTCTACTCTATTAATAAAGCGAGCTCAGTTTTTCCGTTTGCACCGTTAATGTCCGTTTGAATTTCCTTGCGATTATCGTGTAGCGTTTTGCGTTTTTTTTTTGCTTTTGTCTGTACAACATTTTTTATTGTTTTTTGTATCCCTTTCCTTTCTCTCTCATATTCAGGGTTTTTATTTGTTTTGTATTTTATTATTTTTTTTGTTTTATTTCCTCTCTCCTGTTTCTTAATAAAATTGAATTTATCCGGCGACCTGTTCACCGTTTCTTGAAATGGAGTCCGCCATAATTACCAGAGGCATCGTCCCCTTTCATATTGACATACGACTTCATATAGATCCGACGTACTTATCCGTTTTTGCGCGGGTAATTTTAACTTCCGACCCGAATCATTTTACATTTTCGCATGGGTAATTTTACGTTCAGACACAGGTAATATCAGTCATGGGTAATTTTACGTTCGAACACAGGTTATTTCACGTTCGGCCATGGATCATTTTACATTTTCGCACCGATCATTTTACGTACCAGTGGCTTCAGTCACAGGCAATACTCTAGTATACTCATAAACTAAGTGATCAATTTTTTTTTGAGTATTTTGCACTTTAAAAATAAAATTTCAGAATTTTAAATTTTTTTCCACAACAAAACCATCGAATAGTGTCGAGCGAGTTGCCGATTTCATGATCTTTAATGTAATTAATAAAGTTGTGATTTATTCTATCGGTTGGGATGCCAGATGCTGATCATGTGTGTGTATGTGGGACCCATTACCCATTAATGGAGGGTGGTATAATGTTGGTGTGCTAAGAAGTGGTGTTCTATATTAGGTAGTAGATACATGTTGTCTGCATGATCCTATTGTATGGATTGGGCTGGAGGATGGGCTTGGATCTAATTATATGAATTCTGATAAAAGAAGCTCAGTACTGTATATATATATATACAAAATGAAATACAAAATGAGTAAAATTCATTTTAACTTCCTGTGATTGAGGTAAAGTCTTTACTCTTGTGGTTTAAAAATTGACATTATACCTTCCTGTACTTTAAAAAAAGAGCAATTTAACCCGCGAGTATCTTACTCGCGCGCGTACTGAGGGTGGATGAAACGAAAATAACCGTTTTACCCTTCCAATTAGTTTATTAAATTTTACTCATTTTCACCATCAAAATACTATTTAAAATACTAAAAAAATAGGAATTGTCTCATTTATTCATTTTGTTAATTTTTTCTTACTTTGGAAAAAAATACTGATTCAGTAATAAAAAATTACGGTGTATAGTATTTTTTTTTCGTTTTTTGCACAAATTTTTAAATTTATTTATAATTAAATGGTACTAAATATAGAAAATTAGGTAATAATAAACTTAAATGAAGTACATGTAATAAACTAATGTATCCAAAAAGAGTGTCTTCAATTCAAGTGACTTGTACGATTTCTTGAAATTCTCGTATATGTGCCTCAAACAATATCTATGCTCAGAGTCGGGGGCCAAATCCTTCAATGCCTCGATAAGTCCTTTTTGCCTGTCACTCATAAAGGTTCATCGATACCACTGTGGACTTCCAATATCATTCAACAATATTCCAATGAACCAGGCCCAGTGTCCCAATTTTCAATGGAAACCAATGCTAAGGCAATTTACCACAAATTATCATTGCCATTCTTGCCAACAACCACTAGTAACCGACCTCGATAAGGTGTCTTCAAGAAACAACCATCAAGACAAATAAATGGTCTGCAACCTATAAAACAATTAAAAATAATAATAAGTTATTTGCAATTTAATCTAAGAGACTAAGAGAAGACGCCCAACTCTTAGGTCATTTTTTTCAGTGCAACACAGGAAAGCGTCCTCTTTTTCCATTTTGCATGCCATCAAGTGGGACATACATTCTCATAAGTTGGAGGTTCATAATAATCCACATTCCTCAAGTAAATCATACTGTCAGGGTTAAATTTTCTCAATGTGGTGCAATAGTCCCATAACTCTGCATATTGTTTGTCATCTGCACCACGAATAATTTCTAAGGCTTTCTTCTTGGCTCTAGCAACTTTTGAATTGTCAACTTCTAGACCACATTTTGCTCTTATGATATCTTGTAACCTCGATAGATTGATTTCAGGATTCTGCTTGATATCTTATAGAATTCTCTTCGATAGATACGATGATGTTGAAATTGTGTTGTCCATCTTTCTTGCACATACGTGTTCTCCAGATAAAGTCTTCACCTAATAAAAAAATTGTATTATAAAAATTGGAATACTATATCATTGTAAGGTCTAACCATATGTATTATAAAATCTTCATCATTTTAACCTGAAATCCACTTCCATCTTGTTCTGGTGATGTATGAATACGTCAGGTACAAGTTTCATTCTTGCACTTAGCCGTAATACGTGCGTTCTCATTTTTTGTGAACACTAAATCATATTCATTCCTCACAGCCCAGTTTCTCAAAACTTCTTTAAATTGTTGAGGGCTAGAAAACCTGTAACCAAAGGTCGATTAAATACAAATAGCATATCTACTGCAAATCTGCCAAGAACAATTAAGTTTTAATGTACCTATGACCCTCTTGAAACTTGTAATGTTCCATATCACAACCCTCAACGAAATTGAAAATACATTCTAGTATATCTTCGTTATTATCATCATCGTACTATTCTTCAATATCACTCGTAATTGCTAAACTACAGTTGTCATCATTTGTGTCATTCATCCCTATATATAGATATATGAAGAAAATTCAACATATGAAAACTAATAAATAACCATGGTGAATTAGGATCAGACTCTAGAGGACAATTAAGCAATGTATATCAAGAACCACCCATTAACGCACCACCCTAAATAGACAAATTGAAAGGAAATTCTATTTGGAAATGTCAATAGTTGGAAATGAAACAACAGATTAATCATAGAATAAAAATCCCCATTAAGCACAATAGAATAAAAATAACCACAAGCATGATTTGTATCAAATATGTGTACCATTGGAAAGATTTAATCAAAAATTTTATATCTCCAAATGTACCCATAATCACTTCTTTCACTAAATGAACAAATAAAAATACTGTGTGTACCGAGGCTGGTTTGTACAGACTCGGTATAGTGGCAAACTTGTCAATATAATTTATTTTGTTTATTAATAATAAATACAAAATAATTAGTAATAAATACAAAATAATTAGTAATAAATACAAAATAATTAGTAATAAATATAAAATAAT
>JAOYMZ010061709.1:0-12940 GCA_025802335.1 Pinguicula primuliflora
GGATCATGTATAATTTCTTTCCTTGGTCAGCTTCCACATTTTCCTTGGCCTTCTTCTTGGCAGCGGGCTTCTTAAATGGTTTCTTAAGACTTGACGTTGATTTTGAACTTGGTAGATCATCGTCATCGTAGTTACCAGAAGTCATTTCAGCAGGATCATAGTCGCTGTCCATTCAGATTCTACCAAAAATCAGAAATCATTTTGGTCAGTTTGGTACGAAAAATCAGAAACCTTGCTCATTTTTGGTACCATCCGAAAACTACAATTTTGAAAATCAGAAAAATCGCTACCATCTGATTTGGTACAGTTTTGAAAAATCAGTTCTGATTTGATCCAATGTCAACAGAAACGTTGGTACCATCAGCACACTAGACATTGGATCAAAAATGCTATCAATTGAAAACTTGCTACCATTTTTGGTATCCAAACTGTAGATATTTCAACAAAAAATTTCAATTGAAACCTTGCTACCATTGTTGTATCAAAATGTCAACAGAAACGTTGCTACCAGTTTTGAAAAATCAGTATTGAGTAAGGTTTTCTGTTTCTGTCGATCCAATGTCAACAAAAAATGAGCAAGGTTTCAGATTTTTCCAATGTAGACAGAACACTATCCAATGCCGATCCAATGTCACAGAAAATTAATGTTCATACAAAGAAATTATCCTAACCGTATCACAGAAAAGTACAGTTTTGGTGGTTTCTGATGGCACCAAAAAATCAGAAACTTTCCCACGAAATTTTCATGCATAAGGCAGGAGACAATAAACTTACATCTAAAAATAAGAGATCGGCTTACCGAAGAGAAAATAACGATTAAAAAGTTAGAAACTTTCTGATGGTACCATCAAAATCAGAAACTTTCTGATGGTACCAAAATTTCGAATCGAAATCGCGACAAAATTTCGAATCATTCAATGGACAATAATAGAAAACCTTACAGAAAACCAAATGTTCATACATATTAGCCTAACCCTAGCAGCAAAATTTCGAATGAAAAACGCGAAATGTAGATAAATTCGAAGGATTTAGGGTAAAAGATTGGCTTAACGAAGAGGAAAACAACGACGACGGCCTACGCCGTTGACTTTTCTGTGGAATGGCGATGAAGTTCCGAGGTCGCGGTGAGGGTGGTCGCTGCGCAAAGAAGAGAACGAAAGATGAAATGAAATGTAATTGTCATACATGAAATTGAATCGTGTATGTGAGGGTACAGATGTAATTTCACATTTCAGGATAACTTGGGGTTTCCGTTAACCCTTCTGGCAAGACGGAAAAAAAATCCGAAGTTGTCCCGCGATTGACCTTGCCCGGAGAGTAAATCTCGGGCAGATTATTTTAAAAAATACGGATACCAAATGGTGTGCTGACAGGGACAACCCCGAAATCTCCCAATTAACCATACCAAACTGAGCCAAAGAGGAGGCTTCAAGCTCCTTATTTCCTGTGTGGGATATCATCTCCATTGACCAATGGAAATCATGCATCATGTCTCACACCGATTATGGACAAAACCCTGGGTTGTACTTGCAGCTATCTATATAATGAGGGTTGAAGTAAAAATGTTGTAGTGAAAAAGGACTTCAATTCTATACTTCACAATTTTGTAATTAAGGGTTGAGTCCAAATACTTGAACTCGAGTTCAGTAATAAAAAATACTAGATATAACTCGTGCCTAAAGTCACGGTGAAATTGAAATTATTGTTTAAAAAGTAAGAATTAGGGTTGAGGGTTAATGGGGGAGAAGAGATGAAAGAGATTGTAAAAAAAATAAAAAAGAGCTATTTCACTTAAAACATCACAAATGTATAGTTGAAAGTGCTAAACTCATCCTGTTTTAATATATAGATAGTCAATTTTTTTTTAAAAAAATTTGGGTTTTGAGTAATCCGATACCCGAAAAGCCAATGCTTGTACCTATACACATACCCGAAAGTTTCGAGTAGGGTTCTCAATACCCAACCCGGGTTCGCATCGAGTCTAGTTATACCCTTACACGGCAAGTATTTTATGTAACCCCAATTAATATTACGGCGATTGAATAATGCTACATGTCCCAACACTTTGTTCCTAATTCATCCCTACAAAAATAAAAGTTTAGTTTTTTCACATACAAAATTCTTAATGACATTTAAATAATAGACTAAACTTGCAAAATTCTTAATTAAACTACATGTAGGGATGAATTAGGGACAAAGTGTTGGGACGTGTAGCATCACTCATTTCATTATGATCAAATCCTATGAGCTATATGTGTGGTTTATACATGTTGAGGAATCACTTGTGTAGATAGGACACTGAACACACCCACACCTTCGCCCTTGGGGGCGGACCCCTAGCTTTAAGTGCCATATTCAAACAAACAGTTCATATTGATCTTATCTTCCCTTTCATGTATGGAGGTGAGGTTGTGAAGCTAAAATGCCTCTTGTGAATGGCAGACTGGCTGGTATACCTCGGAAGAGGCCCAGTTATACATGACTTTGGTGGTTGATTGAATGAGAGATGCATAATAGATAGGGTTGAAGTTAGAATTGAAACATGTTAGTTAAGTAAAATACTACAGTCTTGAATTAGTTCTCCAACTATTGTTTTATCTCCTGATATATTGCGATTCTGATTTAATTGTCTTCATAGCTATTAAACCTTACTCCCTTAACTTTCCAATGAAATTGATTTCACCTCATTCTGATTATTCGTCAAAAAGATATGCACTCCTGAACTGACAGCTATACTGATGAAAACTGACTGCCAAACATGTTTAGACCTTGCTCCTCGTGGATCTTGACCATTGCTCACTAGCATTGTATTATAATTTTTCCGTGTACACTTTGCACGCTTCAACCCCGTGCCTATCACCCATCCTCCTGGTTTTATCAAAGAAGAAACAGACAAGGCATGTAAAAAGAATTTACCAGTATGTTCAGATCCCCCTAGATCCAAGTGACCCGGATTGCCTTGTCCAAAGTTGATGGCATCCTTCAAGGCTTCTAACTGAAGACTTTGTGCTTGCACGAGTTTCATTAGGTATGCCACACTTGGTTCATCTTCATGAGAACTTGAAGCCATGTCCATAGGAGAAGTGGCAACGTGAGCATGCTGGTTAGCAGATAATTGTTTCCTTTGCTTCAGCTTGTAACAATATGCTACAGAATGTCCTTTGACATTATAGAATTCACACGGTTTTAACCTGAAACATTCGGACTTCAAGTGACCCATAATTCCACAGTGATCACATCTGCTCATGTTAAGCTTGTCCCTCTGCTCAGTTGAAAAGTCCATCGGACTTCAAGTAAACCAAACCAAACCAAACATACCCAGTAAATCTCGCCCTTAGGCAGGGTCTGAGGAGGGTAAGATGTAAGCAATCATACCCCCATACCTTAACAGGATGAGGAGATTGTTTCTGTGAACACCCTAAGCTCGAAAAAGAAATAAAATAATAATAATAATAATAATAAATAAAATTAAAATTAAAAATAAAAAAAATAAAAAATAAAAAATAAAGATAAAAAAAAGAAAATAAAAATAAAATAATCATAATCATAACCGTAGTAATAGTAATAATAATCCGAATAATAGTGGCAATAATATTAATCATTATAATAATAATAATAATAAAAGGAATAAATGAATATAGCAGAAATAAATTACTTACCTCAAACCATACACTACACATATCCGAAATAAAATAAATGCCTACACAAATAAGGGCCCAACTAAAAGGATAAAAAGATAAAATACAATTATGGACAAATATTCACTAGTATACCCGCTAATTTCAATCAACCTAGGGGTCCATCCAGAAATAACTACTTTATATAGACCTATATATCTTTAACCGTGATAATTAAAGTAGAAAAATAATTTAAAATTAGAAGAATATAAAAAAGAACTTGGAAAAATAATTTAGCATCTATTTTATTTTTTTAGCTTTATTTTTTGATTTTTTTTTTTTCTGAATTTATAGGTTTGAAACAAGTAAAATATAGTTATAAATAAAATAATTATAATATATATAAATGGTCGGGGTTGGTCTGGAGTGCCGCCCCACACAGGGACGGGTCCGGGTCAACCCTCCGGGATGAGACAAAATTGCTAACCCTATATGTACACATACTTAGATCCAATTCATAAATCCACTTATGTGTAATATGATGTGGCATATGTGAGGTGACATTATTTTCTCCCTTCTAAAAAATCAAAAGATTTAGCCGTCATCGTAACTTTCATCAAAAACGTTTTGTTCTTCAACAAAGTATCTGACTCTCTCCTCATGCTGATGGACTACAACAGTAAGTAGTTTTCTCCTACTTTACCGTTACAATGTTCTGATTCATGGATTTAATATCAATATAAAGGAAATAGGGTTTGTCTTCCGTTCTAGCATGCTTACTTAGTATTAGAGTTCTTGAGAAGAACAAGACTTGGGAGTTAATGACACTACCACAAGAAAATAGAGCTGTTGGATGCAAGTGGGTTTTCGCCTTGAAGTAGAATCCTGAGGGACGCATTGAACACTACAAGGCACGGTTGGTAGTAAAGGAGTATAGTCATACATATGACATAGACTATAATGAGACCTTTGCACCCGTGACAAGATGAGCACTTTGAGGATGCTCATTTACTTGGCAGTCAATGGAGGATGAAATCTGCATCAACTTGAGTGAAGAATGCATTTCTTCACGGTGATTTGCTTAAGGAGGTGTATATGGAGATACCTCATGATTTTGAGACTAAGGATAAAGTGGGTAAGGTACTTCGACTTAAGAAATCTCTTTATGGACAGAAACAGTCTCCCCGAACATGGTTTGATAGATTTCGAAAAGCCATGACAGACATGGATTATCGGCAGATTAATGTCGATCATACAGTATTTTTCAGGCATCATATGAGTCATATCACTATTCTCACTGTGTATGTGGATGATATGATAATCACAGGTAATGATGAAGGAGAGATTGCTCGTCTGAAAGAAAAGTTGGGAAAAGAATTCGAGGTGAAGGACTTAGGACCACTTCACTACTTCTTTGGAGTTGAGATAGTACATGGAGTAGATGAGACAGTCCTGTCACAGAGGAAGTATACATTAGACTTGCTCACTGATACTGAAATGTTGGGATGTAAGCAAACAATCACACCTATTGACCAAAAGGTCAAGTTGAGAGTAGATGGAGGAGAACCAGTTGCTTGTGAGAGATATCAGAGATTGGTGGGTAGATTTGATCTATCTAACTCACACCCGACTTTTCATATCATTTGCTGTGAGTGTGATGAGTCGTTATATTTATGATCCTAGGAATGGTCATATGGATGCTATGTGTCATATTCTGAGGTACCTGAAGAGTGCACATGGCAAGGGACTGATTTTCAGAAAGAGTGGTCACTTAGACATTGGAGGTTTCTTTACGGCTGATTGAATGAGTTGTGCTGATAATAGAAGGTCGACCTTAAGGTATTGCATATTTGTAGGAGGTAACCTGCTCTCATGGTAAGGTAATAAATAACAAGTAGTTGCAAGATCCACAACTAAGGTAGAGTATTAAGCGATGACTTTAGGAGTTGCTGAAATGTTGTGGTTGAGGCTGTTGTTGCCAGAGCTCAAGTTGAAGCAAGGAACCAAGATGAAGCTGTGACGTGATAGTCGGGCTGCAATTAGTATGGTCAACAATCCTGTTCAACGCGGTAGAATCAAACATGTGGAGATCGACACGTTCTTTATCAAAGAGAAGCTGAATAGTGAATTATTATAGTCGAGGTATATGGTCACGAAGGAGCAAGTAACTGACTGTCTCACAAAATGACTTAGCTCTATCGATTTGTCCTGATTTTGTAATAAGATGTGTTTATTCGATATTTTTCGCCTATATTGATGGGATGTTGGTATTTAAGGGCGGAATAATCATTTGTCTCATTTTGTATAAATAAATAACATTCTATTGTGTAAGCCAAAAATTCTATTGTGTGCACAAAGTCTTGCACAAAGATTCTATTTGTTCAATTATAGTGCGACTCGTGAGGGCAATTTTCCCAATCCACACCACGGAAATTACTACCATAAGATTAATATTCAATGAATCGTGACATTATATAATGGAAAATATTAATTGTGTCTTTAAATTTGACCCCATTACTAAACCTCATGATGGATTAAAAATCAGGACTAAACTTTTTATTGTTTATTTTTTAATTATTTTTTTATTGTGTAGTTATGATTATTGACACATGTGTATGTTTAATATGTGTGTCAAATAACGAGATACATATAACTAGGGGTGAAGGTTCGATCTAAATCGGATCGGACCGAACCGTGTCCCGGTCACGGTCCGATTTGTGACCGGATTGTGAGCAACCGGTTGGGTCGCAAAAATGGGACCAATATCCCGACCCGACCGGGTCTAGTATATGGGTTAAAAGAATAAAAAATTATTTAAAAAAATAAATTGTATCAAAGTTCTAAAAAATATTTTAAAAAATAGAAAAATTAGTACAAAATACTTAAAAGTTTGGTAAAATTAAAATATTTGCAACTAGCTCACTCATTCTTCGTGCCATCATCTCGATCTCCCGCTCGTAAGAAAAGTATTGTCATACATCGAATTTGGTCACCGGCTTCTTAGATGAAGAAGTTGATGAACAATCCATAATCTACAAAATTGGAGCCTAAGAGAGTAGAATACTGCAAAGATAGACTAAGAGAATAGAAAAGGAGAATTGTTGGTAAGGTTCACGGGCATAGAAGCGGTATTTATCTGAGAAAATAATTTAGTTAAAAAAATTATTAAAAAATATAAAAATTCTGCGGTTTGACAATTCATATCGCCAAACCGCAGTTTGCCGGTCCGGTCCAAACCGCCGGTTTGCTGGCCGATCCGGTCCATACCGGCGATTTTGATTTGGTTTTTTCACCTCTACATATAGCATTGTCCTTAAATATTTACCGTTAATTCATAATTCCAAAATTGTAGGTTTTTTGTGTAGAAAATTTAAGAAATTTTTCGGATTATCCGGCACACCGCTCATCGTTTGCTGAAACGGAGGTCGCCATAATTATCAGTGGTGTCGTACGCTTTCATATGATATGCAACTTCATATAGTTTCGACGCATTTATAATTTAATTATTTTTCTTTTTTTAAAATAATTCCCCCAACGGCGCAGATGATCACGCACGAGTCGAATTTTCGGTAATGATTTTTGTGCTTGTCGTGGCCTTAGAACACGAACATATACGAGAGCGGGGTGAGTGCGATGCTTTTAACACCGCACACTATGCCATTCACAAAACGACGCCATATACACCTGGAACACGACATGTGCTAGTTTGGTTGTGGTCAAATCCTGAGCGTTCCGAAGAATGAAGAATCCGTTTCCGTGTATATTCAAGTGCGGTGCCTCTTGGTGTGACACGGTGTTCTAATCTCCAAATATCTCTCCACTTCTCATTAATCCCAAGAGACCCCCGCCCAACCTCATTATAAAAAATAACCTTTTTCTTGTCTCTTGATTCTTTTTCGTCCGTAATGTGGTGTCTATTGCGTTGAAGACATTGCTCGGATTCCGAAGGGAAAACCCTTTTACTGCTGTTACCTTCACTTGTCGAAAAATCAAATTCAATCTTGAGATGATGAGCCGGAGAAGAAGCACCTTTTATTGATCGGACTGAGGTTTTCTAATTTACCCAATTTGTATTTGTTTGATTTTGGGTTTTGAATTTGCCGGTTTCTTGCTGAACATTGATGGTAAAACGGGGATGTTGCGTATGGGAGACCGATTGGAATTGTGTTAATCAGGGATTGGGATCGAAATATTCGAAAGATCTTAACTTTGCCGTGTAAACGTTTCCTTCTTCGTTTCATCTTCTTCTATTACAAGTAAATTCCTATTTTTATGCGCCGCCTGTTGTTGGGAAGGGAATGGGTTACCAAAAATCAGTCCTTTGGACTTCTCAGCTTCTATTTAGGTTAAGCTTTTTGCTTAAAATTAGTTTTCTTTTACGGTTTTATTTATTTTCCCTGTTCCTGCAGGCACATCATAAGAGAGATGATTTTCTCCTTTTCTGAATAATTTTTGTTTTTGTGGTGGTTAAAGTTGATCTATATTTCTGATACAATGTGATACAGACTGTTCAACTATGAAACTATAGTTTGTTAGACGCATAGTTATTCGGCACTAGTATGATCTTCTGTATGTTATAGTCTCATTTTATGTGATTGCAAGGAGTTCTACTTCTTTTCCACTACATTGATTTTCTTAAATGTTGAAATTGTTCATCTATTCTATTCAAGGGTATTTCGCGTTTTATCTTCCTTTGTAATTGAATTCAACATTCGTCTTACTCTTCATATTTACAGAACTCGTCAATACCTGTCTTCGTGAGAGTGACTCCAAGGCTTACAGCATTCCAGACACAATTGAAGACATGCAGAGGGAAGGGAGTGCCATCGATTCCTTTCCTGAATCAATTGACTTGAACCAAGGATCGCTTCCTGAAAACATTTCTCATGGCCACCCTGTTTCATGGGATAACATGCTGAATCCAGTTGAAAACCGAATGCCAAATTACGCGCTTGCAACGGCTGAAGGGACTATCAGTAGTCATATGAATTCTGCAAGTGGTTCTGCTCCTAGATTTAGCAGTTGGAACCATGGTGAATCAAGCTCTTATGCAAACAATATACAAGGCCTTGATGATTCAGGAATGAGGCCCGGGTGGTCCTCTTCTTTCGATGTGTTTCCTGGGTTCGATAATCATGTGCAAGATTGGTCTTATCCGCAATATAATGCCAGTTCTTCTAGATATGTTGGAAATCACATTCCTACAAGATCGGCGGGTGATGGTAGTTCAGTAAACTTAGCTGCCGCAAATGCTTCCCATGTGAGGAACCATGAAAATCATAGAAGCCTGGGAGCAAGTCCACCTCAAAATGCGCAAAAGATGAGTCACTCAGAAATGGATCATATTTCAAACTCTCGTGCTTCTTCCAGTAATTTGGGAACTTCTTTGGGTTTTCCTAGTACTTATTCAGAAAATAATGATGCCGCAGGTCCATCTTTCAGTACATGGGGTTCATCTTGCAAGAGAAAAGCACTTGAGGGTTCTACAGGGCAAACTTATCCTGGTGGATATTCAGGGCCAAACCAACCATCGGGGAAGAATCTAATACACCATCCGGTTCCTGGTTGCTATGCTGCTTCAGGGAATTTACGTCTGTCATCTGGTCCACTGAACTTGTCTCTGACTAATCAGTCGGAGCTGCTAAATTCTAGTGTCGAGTTCGGTATGAATCGGGCGACCTCTGCATTTTTTCCCTCTTCAAGTGTTTCAACTGCACAAGAAAATTCAGCTAGAAATTTTGCAACAAGATCATCCATCAGACACCATGATTCAGTTCCATTTGGTTCACATAGAGATGTGTCCACCGAGCCTTTTGGTGTTTATCCTGCTCAATCCTCTGGATCCATCACGAACACTGGTTCTTTGCATTCCAGGTCACAAACGCTGAATCAACCTCGTTTTGTGCATGTGGATGAAGCTGCAGCATCCCAGCCCTGGGCAGGATCCTTTTCTTCACGTGGCAGCAGTTCATCCTTTACTTTTCTGGGGTCTGCAGAAAGAAGGCATGCAGTACATGAGGAAGGTACTATTAGAAACCCAAGGAGAAGTAATGCAGATTACTCTATCACCGTTTCTGCACCTGAAACGGGAAATGTCCTGCAAGACGGTGTTGATTGGAGTTTCTCTCCTGGAACCTCCTCGTCTTCAAGAAATCACTCTTTTGGTCCACGAGCCGGTCCCATTTCCAGAGCGCGATTTTCTGCTTCTTGGTTGCCTCCTCAAGCCCCGACAGCCCCAAATCATCACAGAATATCTGAAACTGCTCCGTGGCTTCCTTTCCCTCGGGTTGAATCTGAAGTTCCGAGGAGTCATTTTACTCTCTTTCCTTCTCCATCTATTTCGTCAGATGAGGGAGCTAGTACTAGTCGAGCCCAACATCAACTAGAACACAGATCAGCAGCAATTCCAATGGATCTGCCAGGGGATAGTTTTAACAGTTGGCATGAGTTATCTGCTTTAGAGGGCAGACATAGACTGGTATGGTACCACCCTAAATTCGTGTTATGTGCATTTGCCTTTCTGCTAGTTTTAGCAGTAGCTTGACTATCCTGGAAATCTTTTTATGGTCTATTTTGGTTGTATGGCACAACTTGTGATTTGAGAATTGTCAATGTGACCAACCAAAGGAAAAAGTAATAAACTCTGGTGGAAGATCATTTTATACTTCTTTCTGCCTCGATATATGTATGTATATATAGTTTACCTTATTGACGGAAATGTGCTCTATGCTTGACATTATAAATATCTGTAAAAAAGTCATAACACAAGTAGTTCATCTGTGGTGCATCCTGAACCGGGGAATCCCTCAGATACACCACACACTACTCTGATTATATATGCTTCCTTGAACCTGCTTTACTTGCAAATCATCTCCATTATTGTATTAATTGTTCTCACCAATGGACAGATCCGTCAAGTCTTAAATGCAATGAGGAGGGGTGCCAACTTAGAAGCCGAGGTCAGTCTAGACATCCTTAAATTAAATCTGCTCAGCTTAACCAATGTGAATTATGCAGCATTAATGTAACTGCATTATACCTTTTGTTTTCCCTCTTAGCTTGTATGTTCTAAGTACCTCTTCCGTCTGCTTGCTCTTGCCTAATTTCGATTGCTTCGAGAAACCTTATGTTGGAGTAAGAGAAATGGTGAATGTTATGCTTGTTAAAATGTCTTGATTATGCTTGTTTCAGGACTATATGCTTATCGACCCTTACATAAGTGGATTGGCTGAGTTGCAAGACAGACACAGGGATCTGAGGCTAGATGTGGACAATATGTCTTACGAGGTCCCGAGTTCTCATACTCTTTTAGTATTCTAAAAAGTGCACATTTATGCAGCCTTTAGGCACTATGCATTCACTCTCCGCCCTATCCAAATTGCGCCTAAGCGTCCGTTTAGGCCGCCTATGAGGGCTTCTAGGTCGTAAACTTCCGCCTATCTAAATGGCGCCTGACAGTCCTTGCCCGCACGGTCACTTTTATTCACGTCTCGAAAAGGTCATTTGATAATTGCTTGACAAATTCGTATGTATTGTGTAATAGGAATTATTGGCTCTGGAGGAAAGAATTGGGAACGTTAACACCGGGCTAAGTGAAGAAAAAATAAAATACACCATGAAACGGAGAAGGTATGCAGCAGCAAGATCAGGAAAGAATCCAGAACCATGCTGCATATGCCAGGTAGAACCTTTGTTTCTCATAAGATGCTGCTGCTGCAACCGACTGCTTAAACTCTTTATACTCACCACACTTCCCTTATCCTTGTAATCTGGTTAGGACGAATACGTTACCGGAGATGACATTGGAATCTTGGATTGCGGGCATGAGTTTCATACTGTCTGTGTCAAACAATGGCTCACACACAAGAACCTCTGCCCCATCTGCAAAATGACAGCCCTGGAGACGCCGAGGTTCCGCGACAAGCCGCCATGTTCCTGACCCCCTTAAATTATGTTTCTGCTTGATGACTTTTATTTACAGCTTCCAGGGACAGATCGTGACTTCACTCACTAGTCACTCCTGATATAATGTCCCTTAAAACTCAATGAATATGTGTTAGTCAGAGGTGCTTTCAGAGAGTGAATCGTAACGAAGTGTCTGTTCGGCCTTGAGACTATTAAATTTAGATTAATTCTTCATATTTATCATCAAATTTGACTCCCCTCGTCCGTTCGATACGCCCGTGAATATTTTGACCGACGAAAGCGTGGATTGTGTATGTATAGTTAATTTCGTGTAGTTTGGGGAAAATGATAAATCACATTAAAAAAATATTACAAAAATTGCATCAAAATGTGTGGGGCGCCGTGCAAGACGTATGACCAATTTGATATGGATAATCAGTGTTCGAGAAGTCTGCCGTCCCGGCAATAAGTCGTCCGACTAGTTGGTCGAAACTTCGTTGGCACCCCGTTTTGGGTCTAATCGGCGTGGCTGGGCGGCCGTGCGGTGAGGCGGCCACCCTGGCCGATAAGTGAGATTAATGATGAATTTCGACATCTAAACTATTTGAATATTGTTTTGCAAAACTTTGACTTCTTTTTTAGTGTATTTTTGTATTCTATTCATATTAAACATTTTTTATATATTTTTTTGATTAAAAAAATATGGAGAAGGGGTTGCGCTGATCGGCCGACTAGTCATCCCAAGTTGTTGGGCGGTCGGGGGCCAACCCACCTCCTCCGCCCGATATGTGGATAATGCTACTTGGCTCAATAAAATTTTTAGAATTGGTTCATACAATTTTTTTGATAAGTTGTTCGTACAAAATTAATAAAGATTAATTATTGTTTTGCAAAATTTTGAATTTTTTTTTTATATATTTTCCTCTTATTCTATTCTATATTAATTTAAATTTTAATTCTTTTTTCTTTCGTTTTTAAAATTAAATTTATTCGAAAAATCGTTCACTGTTTACTGAAACGGAAGTCACCATAATTATCAGTGCATCGTGTGGTTCGATTTGAGATGTCATTTGATATGGTTTCGACATACTTTATTATTAAAGATTTTAATTTTTTGGCGCCGAAACCGTCGTAATATTTTTTTTGGTAATTGACTAACCTTCATTCCATATGTAAAGTAAGCTAGTTACAAGCAAAAGTGCAAAACCGAAACCTATCTAAACATATCATTTCCTAACTCTCAAAACCAGAAACGAAGCCTAAAACTATCAAAACCATAAAAAACCAGCAACGAAGCCTAAATTACAAGCTGAAGCGAAGCCAACCTATCCAATCCCAGGTAACTAGTAACAAGGTCAAGAGCCTAACATAAACTAGTGAAAATCGTAGCAGGACAACGATGCCAATCATCTAGTGTG
>JAOYMZ010061720.1:0-12939 GCA_025802335.1 Pinguicula primuliflora
CTACCACTTTGAAGATGAGTTCCCAAGTGAATAAATACAAAATTGAAGAACTAAATGATTTGACTTATTAACATCATACACCTCTATAATCCAAGCTTATGGGACAACTGCAAATTCACAAAATTACGAAGAAATGGTTTTCTCCCAATAGAGAAGCCAGAGCGCCGAATCAGAATATATCCAGCAAAAAGGTTTCAAATTTACGAAACGCGTAAAAATCATCAAAAACCAAGAGAGAAATGCCAGAAAACCAACCAAATAAAGAGCATAGCAGCGCAAGAACACAGCTTTCTTGCTGGTCTGATCCCGGAGCACATGGGCAGCTCTCCTGTACTCCCTACAGTCAAAATAAGCTTTCGCCATCAAATAAAAATCACTTCCCACCACATCGTAGTCAAATTCCTCAGCGCCCATCGGTTGTGGAGTGGCGACAACGGAAAGCCCTGCAGAAGGGGTAGCAGAAGAGTCCACCGCGGTCGAAACGGTGCGGAAACGGCGCCTGATACTGGAACTCTCCCGCTGAAATCGAGTTTGCGAAGTGGTTTGCTTCATTGGGTCGTGCTCTATTCCCATCAACTGCTCCCCCGCCCATTTGGCGGCGGAGTATAGGCCGCGGTCGCTGAGTTGTCGCACGGCAGAGCGCAGCTCACTTCTGCAAGATTCCTTTGTTGCCATTTGTTCATCAATTCTTTCTAACCTTCAAACTGCTCGTGCCAATCCCTTTCCTGCTTCTTCGTCCCGTGTTTGTGATTTGAACTGAAACGAACCCTAATTATTCACACTACTTGCAAAATGTCTTAATTCTACAAATACTATCTGGAGGACAAATTTGAAAAACTATTTGAAATTACCTTTCCGATTACTGCTTCTTTACTTCAAATCTAAGGGATTATCATTTCCTTAATGGCCAATCTGCCCCGCACAGCTTCCAAGCTCTTCAAATTGAAACCCCTGCCAAAACTTAACAAAAATGATACATTTACAATATAATTTGTACATAATACAATTATGAGATATAATTAGTCATTCGTTCTCGAAATTGGTCGCACCATTGGAAAGGTTGGATGCTGAGAGTAGTATAGTTCGCAACAATGTGGTCGTTATAAAATGCTAGGAATACATTATATTTTTGTGGATAGGATATATATTACAAAATAGTTCCCTTATCTGGACGCAAGTCACGTGAGTGTGTGTGTGGGCTTATAAAAAAGATATGAACTAATCTAATTAAAACATTGAGACAGGATATATATATATCACCAAATTTCCTTATAATTTGGTTTCTATTTATTTCTCTAATCCACAAACATCCCAACAATACGACTCCGACCATGGTGTCACATAAGGTTCACCACCTGATAATGGATAAGGCATCGTGGAACAGAATTCATTTTGATTTAGTATAGCTTTATGCGTACATACCCGGTGTGCAGATAGATTGCATATGCCTAGCAAAGGCTGAAAGACATATTGTTGTTATAAATATTTTGAACCAAACATACCCAGTAAATCCCATCATTAGGCAGAATTTTAAAAGAGTATGATATACGCAATCATACTCTCACCCCACACAACATCGTGGAGAGATTTCATATCACTTTAGTTAGAACTTAGAACATATTTTCACAAGGAAAAGTGGAACTTGAGATTCTGTTCATCAAGCATATATTAGTTGTACAAACAGATGGTCTAAGTCAGATCAGACATTATTCTTAGTTGTACACCGCCATTTAAGATGAAGGATCAGCCATCGAGTTGATCCTGTCAAGGAACACTTTGATCTCATTCTCCAGCTTGGTCCTCATCTCTCGTGAAATACCGGCCCCGGCATTCTCTAGAGTTGATTTCATCATCTCCACATTCTGTTTCATGAATGCCAGACCCGGCGCTTCTCCAGGCTTAGCAGCCAGATTCACGGGCATTAAATGTTGTTGTTGCACCTGCAAGGTGCGCCTTTTTTTCGGCCTTGGAGCAGGTGCTTCACAAAGGAGTTTGAAGCTGGCTAAAGCTTCTCCAAATGGTTTTCTCTTCTCCAGGCTTCGGAATGCAAATCTAGCCTCGGTGCTCCTTTCGTAGGGAATCTCGATGGTGGATTCGTCTAAGATTTGTATTCCGGATTCTTTTAACGACCCAAATCTGGAAAATGTAGCTGACAGTGTTTCTCTATGAGGCAGAGTGCACCCTGGAACAAAACTCAAGAGAAGACTGCCACCAGGATCGCTAGAAGCTCTCTTCTTATCACGTTGTTTATATTCAGGTGATGCATTGTGCTGATCAGGCCAACCTGAACATGTCTTATCTGATGCAGTTCCATTCAAATCTGGAATACCTGAAGCAACTTCACTAGCCTTTTCCGATTTTCGCTTTCGCCTTCTTTGCTCCGATTTGGCAGCATTGACTGATTGCTGAAAAAATGATCCCAATTCCGCCATTTTCATGTCAGATTTTCCGGCGGCAAAGTTTATATTAGAACAGCGACTAGGGCCAGATATCCCATTCTGAGATGGACTTGTACTACGGAGGGCCAGCCGCACATCCTCAATTGTTGTAACTGATCCCATGTTGATCTGGCTGCCACAATCTACATTTAGAGAGACGAAAGTGTCATTCCTCTGCTCCGGCAAAGTTTCAATAAAACTCATGGCCGTTGCTCCAGCCGAACTTCTTGCAGTTGTCATCAGGGCAGGATGGTTTGCATTTAAATTAGGTACTTGAGAAAGCCTTGGTGTAACTACAGGTGCAGCTGGTTTACTTTTGGGTGCATCAGTGCTATTAGGATCAATAACATCTTTGTCACTGCCAGAAGTATTGACACTTACTGATACATCGGGCTCCTTTTTCTTATCCCCATCTCCTACAAGATTTTCGGTCTTCAATAGTTCCTTAGTTACACCACAATCTGCATTGCAGCCGACAGATGCTGCAATACTCGCTTTATCGTTTTCAGATTCTTTCACCACTTCTACTCCAATCCGTGCTTCAGCTTTGATGTTATTTAGGGGAAGGCGCTGCGGGGAACTGGTTGTCAGCAAAGGCCCACCAGCATCATTACCGATTATATCATTTGCAAATGAAAATATTCTGAAACCAGAATAAAATCTTTTCAGTGAATCAGAATACTTGATTCTGCCGCAAGCTGTACGACGGAGGTTATCCAGCAGTTCAGACGAACAAGCTTCAATGTTGTCTGCCTCCAAAGGGGTTCCTCCAGTACTATTTGTCCATGAACTCTTGCCACCCACTGGGGTAGATTTTATGGATAGATTTGAACCATGGTTGAGCTCTTCTGTTTTCTTCTGTCCAGTACCTGGAGCAGCTTTTCCATTGACGCTAACGAAAGGATAAGATAAATACTTGCTCTTCTTTCTTTCACGTGATTCGGAGCTTTTGCCAGATGAAGACGTTCTAGAATCAAGAGGAAGTACAGCAGCAGCAGCATTGTGATTCCTTTTCGGCCTGTTGAATACTTTCAGGCTATCTTCAGGAGCCATGGAGGATTCAGAAATATCATCCTGCCGTTCATCTGCAGGTTTTGAGATTCTCAACACATCAACAGTCTCCTTTTCAGAATCACCACTCGACCTAAGCATTTGCACAGGTAACTCATGATGGCCAACTGAACAATAAAATGCTGCGAGGTGATTCTTGGTTACAGTCAACTCGGCCTTACCAGGTCCACGAGCAGCACGTGCAGTATCTCGAACGCGTGCGAGAAAAGTACGGGGATGAAATTGAGGAGCAGAGAGGACACCAAACATGCCTCTTCTGTACACTGGGACTGAACATTTTTCTGTAGATTCAGTAGCAATGAGTGTTTGGTTTACTTTTGAAAAGCAAGGACATGTCATCTCTGCTTTTATTCGACAACCTGTGATGGACAAAGCCTTCTCTATCGACCCGCAAAAGTTTCTCGAGCTGTTCTGGCCCGACATCTGGTCGAAATGCTCAAGAAACGGCTTCAAGTCTGAAGGCCTACACCAAGCAAAGTTCGCATTACCAAAATACTTAACAAGCAGGTAATCCCTTTTCTCGGATTTTTTTGCATCATTCGCAGAAATGGAAGGATCAGATACCATTCCTGGCCACCAGATTTGAGTTCGGGTTTTAGCCCATACCAAATCACCCACATCATATGTCACATTGTGCTCTATGAAACTGTCTTCTTCCCATCCACTTTTGGTACTCGCATTTTTACCATCAGCGTGTACTGTTTCAATTATGCTATCACTGCCATTGGACAATCCATCCAAGGGACCAAAGACATCCACAAACAACTTAATACAATCTCCAGAAACATCTATATCTGTAGGAGAACTGTGTTCGTGAGGGGACAAAACATGGCAGGACTCACCCACCGGCTCCTCAAACTGTAAATTCTTTCGAGAATCCGATAATACATCATTCTTAAGCAAAGATTCATTGATATTCTCAACTTTAATTTCAACACTCCTAACAAATCCCACAGGAACCTCAGTACCTTTCATCTCATCGCTGCCGGGACGAGTGCATACCGTTCTTCCACTTATCATATCATTTTCTACAGCAACATCAATAAGACTAGATCCTTCGTGACCCCCATCACTTGTTCTTAACTCCCTGAAGTGGCGATCGTCATAAATACAAGCTGCATTATTCTCACTCAAGCTACAGAACCAATCAGATTTGGGTTCCATAAGGAACTTATTACACGGGATCCCGTCCTGGACGAAATTTGACCCCCCCAAATACCCTCTTCTAGGACTTCTGAGGCCTTCTTATTTCCATGCCAAGAATGTCATCCTCAAAGATTGCATCTTTCCTCCATAAGTAAGTCAACAACTGCACTGCGGTTAAAGGTAAAGAAAACCCAAGTCAAAAAAAGTTTTCTTTACAATTATAACTCAAATCCTCAAACCACCATGATTCGTCAATAAAAAAAGAAAATCATCACAGATAATCCTAGAAAACAGATGATGTGATGCACACCACGAAATGTAAAGAGAGAGAGAGAGAGAGCACAGAAATTGATTGCCTTTGACAAAAACAAAGTGAATTATACCACCGTTTTCAATTCTGAATAGCAAAAACTGAATAAAAAACGAGGAGAAATGGAAGATCAGACCTGAATTGAGGAGATTCCAACTCCCTTGCAGGCAATTCATTTGCTTTTAGAGATGCCTTGCCCACAGAGAGGCTGAGGGAGAAATAGATGGATGCCTAATTGATATAAATTGAGGACAGCAATTACTGTTAATGGGTGGTAAATCCAGGACTCTCGACGGTGAAACGAAGATGCACAGGTCTCGTTTTATACAGCACACGAGCACACTGTCTGGAGTTCCTTTCACTTACCCTTTTATTATTTGCTCCAAAACCCAAGGGGAAATAAATGAAAAACCTATTACTTCAACAGATTTTGACCTCTGAAATTGATTGATAATAATATTTGTGATTTTTTTACATAATTAATTATATAAAAATAAGAATGCAATACAGATAAAAAAATAAAATGAATTCAACTGAAATAAAAATAAAGTAGACATGATTCTTAATGAGTAGTAAACTTCCACATCAACAACCTTTCCCTAATCTATAACATCATTATATCAAAGTCTCATTAGTTTTTGCATACACTTTTCATTCGTCTCATTAGTTTTTGCATACACTTTTCATTAGCCTCATTAGTTTTTGCATCGAGTTTTATATTTTAGGGTAATAAGGCATATTCTAAATTTTAAATTGGTAATTTGAATGCACCTTAGTTGGTAAGATATTTCAATTTTGATCAAATAGGTTGAGAGTTCGAGTCATTAAAATTAAGTGGAGACCTAAAACCACTATCGATACTCTTTTTTTTTTTAATTTTTCTATTTTAAAAATTATTTTGTATATTTAAAATCAGTTAAAAATGATGTTTCTCGCTTTTTTTGTTTGTATTACCGGTATGATGTAGTGAATGGCATGCTCTAATTAAATATAAAAATATTCAATGAATTTTATTTCATATCTAAAACATTTTATTAGAATGGCATGCTCTAGTTGTGTTGAATAGAATTATCTTTTTTTAATAGAATTACTCAATTGGTGAAATCTCAGCACGATGATACTCCAACGAGGATGAATTGGTGTTTGCATATCTAATATTTAGCTAATGGTGCGTGTTTAATGAACACAATCAACACACCTTTCTAATTGCATTGCTGTCATGGTCTGATGCCAACATTGGAGTAATTTTCCGGTTCAGAACCTTATGACCAAATTAATGATGTTAGGTGCAGGATGGTAATCTTAATCATTGATTCACAACACTTGAATGGTCAGGATTACCGTCCTGGACCTAACATCATTAATCTGATCTTAACATTCTGGACCATAAAATTTCTCGTCAACATTGAATCGCCAGCAATATAACGCATTGCTTTCCAAGCGGTGCACCCACACCTCTCTCATATTATTGTGAGTGAGATCCACACAACACACATATGTATATTTCTATACTCATGCGGTGTAAAAACGGTGCCAAGGAAGTGTGCACTATAGTGGTCCTCACATTGAATCACACCTATAAAAATCTCATACACGATAACCTCATTCTTCGACACAGTTCCCACGAATTCATGGCGAATAATTTTGCTACATATTTTCATAAATCAATCCTTTATTAAAATTTAAAAATGTCTAATAATAAAGTGTCAAAATATAAGATTTTTGATCTAGTGTACATAACTTTTTCATTGGTAGTACCCAAAATTGAAATGTGTGAACATTGAGGAGATATGTTTTGAAAGTGTATTTACAATCTTGTATACTAATGGAAGTATTTTTTTTATAGGTGTATACTAATGGAAGTATTAACAGATGCACCTGTTTTTTTATAGTTAAGTTCTTCTCTACTCAATGCTCACCGAGCAATGCTACTACCCACATTTGATAGCCAAAATACACCTCATGCCTTGTGAGCACACACACCAACATTGGTGTGTGCGTGCATGTGTATTGGGTGTGTATTGGGCGCCAAATGTGGGTGCCTTATAGTATTTCCCATGCTCACCATTAAGCTTATTAGTGGGTAATAAGAATAACAGAAGCAACCTGTTTTAAAGTTTCAACCTTGATGAATTGACGTGGGTATTGCGCCGCATGTAAAATAGCCGGTTTTAGTCTCTCAGTTAGCCGGTTCAAACCGGCAAACACAATCATATATTTTCCCTTGGATTAGCTTCTCGGCCAGTCGCTGATTCTTCACCATTGCAAGCTGCATGTGACATTGCCATAGAAGAAAGAACCAAATTGATTTTCAGTGTTAGATCATGGCGTGTATGTGTATCTCTCAAAAGTAAATATGGAAACGGACCTTTAGGGCATCACACTTGAACTTTGCGTTGAAGTTGGTATGCAGTGCTCGTCCCATTCCTTCCAAAATGACCTACAAAGAAGATGATGCAAGTTATTGCTCTAAGCACAATGGCACATGTACACGTGTTATATTAAGTACAAAATGGTTGAGTACATATAGCATTATTGTTGCTTTAAACAACAAGTGCGTAACTCCCCTGCAATGTAGCTGAATTCGATATGACAGGAAGCTTAGATAGGAAGCGTACCAGATCAGCTTCCTTGGCTGCAGCCGCCAGTTCGGAGCTTACTTGCCTCAAGTCTATGCAAGGGCTTCCACAACCATTTTCCACAACCATCAACGGCACGACTGATGATGACCTTTCTCTCGGATTATCTTGGACGTTGATCATGGCATCCACAAGTAATCCCCCAGCTTCAGCAGCACGTCGAAGAATGTCACAATGCTGACAAGTAAATTCGAATGTTGAGTCGAGCTCTGCCAATTGATACCCATCCCAAGTTCTGGAACTGACTAGAAGATAATTTGTATATGAGCATTTGGAAGGTTAACAGACCTTAGCAGCCTCAGCAACAATATCCGGAAGCTCCATGGCAGTGACATCATTTAAGGCAGGAAGGGAATTAGCAACAAGCACGACCTGCAATTCGTAAAACCCTAAACCCTAGCACAAGAAATGTAACTAAAGACAAAATATGCGAGGAGCATATTTCATGGTTGACAGTAGCCCAAGATTGTAAGCTAACTCAAATAGCGCACAGGGAGGAAAAAAACTTCATGGATGCAGCTAGGATCCTGGTCAGAGGTTACAAAGATCTTACTGTTAATGAAAAGACTTACTTCAGTTCCACGACGTAGAAGTTCCCGTGCAAGAGGAAGCATTCCTAGTACAATATCGGCACCGGAGTTATCAACAAAAAGTAGTGCTCTTTTGTACTGTCGAGGCTTCTCTTCTGCAGTTCCCAACATTTTGTCCTTGAAACCATCCAAGTCATCAACCTGAATTTGTAAAAACAAATGAAATATAGTCCCAATGTAAGGCTATTGGCTAGAACATATATCCATTACGCCAAACTAACCCGCCATGGCCTTTGCATTTTGTCGCGACTCATTTTATATATTTCTATAATAGTCCCCTTAAGGTAGAGATCAACACAAGCACGTGATCCCCAATCAAAAATGTTGGCAGCAAGAACCCCTTCAATTAAAGTAAGCAATCTTGTCTCCTGCAAAGAAGTCATGGCTAAATAAAGCATTTGCTAAGATTTATAGCACATCAGGCATATAAGAAAGTACAACCATCCATTTTCTTAATAGAATCATAGTATTTGTTCTTGAAGCAATATCAATATGTGGTACATACCTCATCCAAACTATCAAGTTCTGATAGAAGATCAGGCAGCACGGCAAGTGAAGCCTCATTTTCTCTATTGAGAAAAAGAAGAAGTGTGGGAGACACTGTGAGTATGCCGATATTCCAAAGGACAACCAATACGTTATGTAGAAAACATGAAAATATTTCAGATCGAACAAGCTTTCCATATACTGATTAGGGATTATCACAGTGAACTGCAGGCAGCAATTATGCATGACAGGCCAGGTACCAATATTTTATCATATAGTGGATTAAGTCCAGCTCAAGACTTTAATGTGATGTGGGACTATGGGAAAACCTAAAGTGCATATGGTTTTCATTCCAGGAAATTTTACCTCTGTTTTATGCTTCTGTATGCATCGTGAAAATGAAACTCCCTTAAGCACTCTTCTCTTAGTTCCAAGAGGTTGGCCAGACCCAATTTTCCATATGCAGCCGGTTCCTCCATCAACCTAAAATGTAACCATAGATTGCTATAAGAGAAAATAAGGGGAAAAATAGCAAGATTACAATCGAATTAATTCATTACATGAAAATATCAACAGATACAAAAAGGTACATCCAGCAGAACTCCAGCAATGTAACCTAATGTAACCATAGAAAAGGCAGGGCATTAAATATGAGCACCTTGCTAGGTGGGCAGAAAAAGCACGAGCAAATGCATCACCTCTACGCTTAGCATCATCAGTACCACCTTCACTTGCCACAGCCTGCAGAGTTTGTACCAAGATCCCGTATTGGTAAGAGAATAAGATGTAAGGAGTGACATAAAGAACAAGATCATACTGGGGAAGTAAAATGACATCAAAGATTAGTTGCACGTGTTAAATAAAACCATAAGAAAATACCTTGTCAACAAGGTCTGGCATATGTCCTGATAGAACAGTGAACCAGTACCTTGACATAATAATGTTAAACATCAAACCAGTTAATGACTGAGAAATTATTATAGAGAGATTTGTTAATATAACCTACTTTAAATTCATTGTGCTTACTCGAGCTCACCCTGATCTGAAAGATCTATAGTGTTGGGATCATATCTGCAGATACATAGAAGGAATAAGTTTTCAATTGCAGAATTCTCTCAAAATAGAGAAACAAACAAAATAAATTCATTGGACAGAAAATATTGGTACATATATCAACAAACTTCCAACCAAGTCACAAAGCTTACATGTAAGTCAAAGAAAAGAGCAGCAAAAGGTAGCACCTATCAAATATACGTAAGTCACTCACATTTTGGGATCCGCCAACAATGGGAAAACTTCCAAACTTGGCTCAAGATGGAGAACACCAACATTAAGTTTGCTAGCATCAGGGCGTAGAATATCCCCTTTGGAGGATGGAACCTCAAAGCCCCCAAGGCCAGTGGTCCCTGGAGAAACCAGTGGAACAGGAGCTGTGATTTCAGTTCCTTTCAGCACAAACTTCTCCATCCATGATATCTGCAATTATAACTTCTCCATAGCCAAGTCAGGTGTTTGAGATATATTTATTTTATATCAACAGCGAGTTTCATACCAGAATTTATTTTTCTATCTAACTTTCTGAAGAGAATCATTTCCCAGAAATGGCACTGGCCATTTTAATACATTCTTTATTGTTAATATTTATATTTAGTATTCTAAACCAACAAGTTGACGGATAACTGCGAGAGTAAGATTGCTTTTGAAATATGTTTGCTATTTGCATAGATCACCACCTAATACTAGTTACTACATGAAAGAACAAGCCAACCATTATTAGGTCATGGAATTATTTTATTGCCATGTACACATATATGTTATGATTATTACTAAAACTTTGATTTAGTGAGAATGATCTAGTAGAATATATGAGTGTCACTCTAAGGAATCTAAAGATTTATGCGAAAGCTTCTTAAAAAGAAAATATCAAGAATTATTCCCTTATTCTTTTGGAATGAATGAAGATATATTCAATAAAGTGTTGACAGTATAACAAGTATGAAAGTGCTATAGGAACAATTTGAATTTCTAATATGTGTGTATCCGGACAAAGCTACCTTCTCATTGAGATCTCCTAATGGTGGGCCATGGATGTTTCCTCCCAAATATGGGGCACCCATTGGGAATCTTTCCACAAGCTGATGAACCATGAGGTCATCCAGGCCATGCTTTTCATAACTCATGAATGCACCTAAAGCTCCAAGAAATCCTTCATGTCTTAAAAACATTGCTTGCGCCTGACCCTTTGACCTAAGAAGACATAAACCAATAAAAGGATCATATGAAAAGGATATTAAATGACAAGTGGGAAAAAATACAAGCAATGGATAATTAGTTATAAAGAAAGACTACTTCACCTGGGCAAAAAATAAATCAAACAGAAGTACAAGAAAATATTTTCAGAATTACCAGAATTTGACTGCAAATGAGATAGTGTCCATTGTATATGCATGGCCTCTGATGAAAAATCCTCCAAAAAATATACGATTAAGTCCAAACCTCAGAGCATTTAAGTAAGCTATCTGTAAAATTGAAAAGTTGTATATTAGATGAAACAGCACCTGTGAAGAAACATTATATTAATTAATATACACAGAATGCACCAATATCGTACAAGTTCTAAACCAACTTGCCTGGCCTATATTATAGGATATCATTCGTAAGAGAGACAGGGATATATCTTCAGGTCTGTAATCTTCAAGCTCTTTAGTTTCAGATATAGCTTTGCCAAAACTTGAAGCAATTGTAGATGCAGAGAGCCCGATCTGTGACAATTTAGTTTACCAGCAAAAGTGAATTGAGCAACCACTGAATTAACATGCAAGCGGCAACTAAGAGTACTACTAAACAAGGAAAAACAGAATGAGCAGCCCTTATTACTTTCTAAAAGGGTTGACCCTACTCAGCAACTTCTAACTTTCAGCAGAACCAATCAATGTTGGAATTCAAATTTATAAGATATCTGAAATCATCATTAGAAGTGTTGCGGCATGACTCCAACAACAATATCACTCAGAGTTGAGGAAATCTGTCTAGGATCACATAATGTATCCCATTTCGAAATCAAGGTCATAGTTTGTAGCCAAATCAGCAACGACACTAAATAAAAGGAACTGCACATGAACCGACACACCTTCGAGTAGTCCATTCCACCATAAATATCCCCAACCAGCATATCAATGGTTCTGTTATCTCCCCTTTGGCTCAGCTCCAGGAGTTCATCAAAACTTATAAGAGAAAAATTAGAGGAATGGTTAAGCATCCAATTTGGAAAATGAAGCTTAAGGATGGAAAATTGTAGACCATTAGACAGAAAACCTTCGGCACTTCGTTAACAGCTTCCCCAACCCCCAATATGTACCGCCGCCAACATTTGTTCCACTAACTCGCTGGTATTTTCCATCTCCGTCAACCTGTAACCCGGCAGTAACAAAAACACTCTGAATGTGTCACATATTTGCCATCTTTCTGGTAGAAAAAAAAATGAACGGCAATAATAAACAAATGATACCTTGATCATACTGACACCGGAACCTATATTGACAAGAAGATACGGGAACAAGTCATTGGAGTCAATTTGCACAAACTCTTTTTGGCCTTCCATATGTGTAAAAGCTTCATGTCTAATTGCCTACACAGAGTTTGATGAAGGGGAATAAATTGATGACAGGTTTATAGAAGAAAGAGCTAAAAAAGTAACTTAAAGTTAAACAAATGCCATTCCGGAATATTATAATTTAAATTGATAAGAGAGTGTCACTTAAAGTTAAACAGATGTCATTATGGAATTTCTTGATTTTAAATTGATATAAGAGAGGAAGTGAGGAGAAGTAGACATAAAAAATAGAAGCAATCAAAGAACTGGCACTCTAACTTCAGCCATATGGATCTGTTAACCAAAATAAACTAAAAAGCGGAGGCTAAACCACACCTTGAGCAAAAAATTAGCGCCTGCCACTAAGCAAGTCATTTCATCTTCTTTTTCTATACTAATTCCAAGCCTTTCCTTGAAAAGGTCAGCAAACTTGAAAGCTCCTCCACCTGTTGCCTTCACAAAAATGGTTCTCTAGTTAATATGCATGGATGCCATATTCCGAATGCACTATGTGCAAAATCTTTTTACGTAGAGCTGAGCATAGGATATTATAAAATGGGACTGCAAGCAGCAAAAAATAAGAGCAGTCAAACCTGCTGATGATGAGAGAATTAAAAAAAAACATGGGAAATTCAAAAAGAAAGTGATAGTAGTATATTTATCCATG
>JAOYMZ010061731.1:0-12939 GCA_025802335.1 Pinguicula primuliflora
TGGGAAACTAATCTCACACTAGTTAAGATAGAATCCATAATCATAAACCACAAGATGCATCAAGATAGGGAAATTAACATTTATCCATAGAAAACTACTTTAAAGCATTGCAAATCCGTCCAAACCGAGCCTAGTGTGAACAAATTAGCTCATGATTAAGGCATGAGCTTCAAATACTACAAAGAAAAGAAGAAACAAAGCCATAGAAGCCAAAAAGTCCAGCCACTCCAAGGTTGCGCCTCTTCTCAAATGTCTTCTCCTCTTCCTTGGAAATTCTCCAAGTGTGCGGCCTCCCAAAGTTGAAGTTACTGAATAAGGAGCTCGAGTATATGTAGGGCAAGTGTTCGTGGTCATTTACCACCAGGCCCCTTCGATTTTGTGCTCACCATCCTCATTTAGTAAGGACATATGTGTCTTTGCACGCAGAATGGATACATTGTAAAGATTAGGGTTGAGGATCCCCTTGGCGGCGCCGTTTGCATCCAAATTGTTAAGAAACGTTGTAGAGGACTTATAGATCTAGATTGTGGTAAAATTACAGTGTCATCCTCCAAGCCGTTTGAGAGATACAACTCGTTCAAGGGGCTAAATTGTCATTGCGCGCAGAATTTACCACTTCAGGTAAATTGAGTCAAAACTCTATCCTCCGCCCATTTCTTGCCTTCTATGTAAAAAAAAAGCTTGTATTGGACCCATTGACCTATCACCTCCTCAAATTACAGATCCATCCACGCTCTCCTTCATGAGATATGACCGATGAAAGGGCAGGTCAGTCATTTGCACTTTATTTCTCGAAATGGAGAGACAGCTTTTTGGGTTGTTGTTGGCCTTTGCCTGAAATGTGTATAAATGTCCCTTTCACCCATGTGGCCTTGTTTTGGGTGTGTTTGAATTCGTAATTCATGTAACACATCACCAAATGTTGCATTGTACCTATAGCACATGAAATGTAGGGAAATCAAGTATACATCTAATGAAATGTGCGAATTAATGGAATGAATCTCTAGTTTAATGAGCTTAAATTATGATATGAATTTGGCTCATCAGTATCCCAGTTCATTTTTCTTCTTCTCGGCTAATGACCACACAAATTAAAGAAATAGAAACCAAAATTGGCAAAGCCACAAAGGGGATTCTACCCACTTTTGGATAGACATAAGACAAGTGGATTGGTTGCACAACATTTTCACAGAAATTCCTCATGTTAATTGCTGTATAGTGCAGTGCAGACAATGATAAAACAACATTTTCATAGAAATTCCCCTTGGTAACGATTTCAAAGGAACAACCAAGCACAACACTTATCAGTTATCTTATCTCCACAGAACAAGATTTCAAAACAAGAAGGACCAGAGAAGCTGCTATTTACCTTTCAATTTGCTAATTTTTGTTGCCGGAGGCACCGAGGCGGGAGGAAGGACCAGCGGGAGGAGAGATCGGAATTTGGAAGAGAAGATGGAAATTGGAATATGTCATCTAAGACAAAGGGTTTGTCTTTGAGGATTAGATTAGATGTATTATCATTTTATTTTAAATATAATGTATTTTTATTTTTTAAAATCGAATATTTTTTTTCATTTTTTGAATTTTTTTATGGGTAGGGGGCACGTGCCTCCCGCAGGTCTCAAAACGTCCGCCCCTGGTTGAGAATTGTGGAGCTATGACACATGATAAGAGTTGAACACAAAAAAACTTGTTACATTTCTGTGCCACAAGTTCGTGCGCTGTATTAACACTAGAAGGAAACCATCAAAGTCTACTTGTTTATGGAAGATTCCCACGATCTAAAACCTTTGTCTTCAACCATCACGGATTGATCCGCCTCTCGGCCTTAACAACTGGGCTAAGACTTGCCTTGAGACTTCCATGAACAGTTTATATTAGTTGTAACCTTTATTTTGGGATCATTTTGCGATTTAAGGTTTGAGATGTCTAAGTTGTAAATATATGTACTCTTGAGACAATTTTTTTACGTCAAAGACTTATGTTTCTGGCCATCGAATCCCATGATCCAGATAAATCCGGTCTTAAACTGATGACCCAGATTAATTCGGTCAAACATTAATGAAGAAGTCCGTTTGAGAACATAAGTTTCTCATGTCAAGCATCTAACGTGTTTAGTTAATGTTTTAAGTCCAAATCATGTGCAACAACAGTGAAGAAAATGAGATGAATTTGTTCAAAGAATGTGAAGAATTTACCCAATTTTGGGAAACACTGTATGAATGGACTCTGGGGGTAAGAACTATACCTCCAATGGCGGACTCACTTCTACACAGTCACATGCAGATTCTCAAACCACCATGGACTAAAACTGCTTGGAATGCGATATGGCAGGTATCAGTTTGGGAAATCTGGAAAAACAGGAACAAGAAGATATTTCAAGGTGAAACTGCTCATCCTTACCAGATGCTAGAAGGAGTCCAGCTGCAATCTTGGCTGATTTTCAGAGTTAAGAATCTTCTGTCGCCGGGAACAAGCTTTGATGCATGGTGTCGCCTCCCAGATGCGTGCCTATGACACAAGTATCAGCCTGGGAGATGGAAAAGGTGACGAATTGGATGTTGAACTTGAAGTTTGGAAACGAATAAGAACTTGAATTCCTGACTGGTAAAATTGAGTATGCTAACAGTGATCTCACATCTATTCTGGGCAATTGTCCATCTGCAAAAATTCGAGTGTGGCAGGATCTCTGTCAGCAGGCCAAGCTTATTCATGGAGGGAGACAGTCTCGGAACAGATAGTGTGATGAATGGGCTGAATATGTTTATTCAATTGTAAGCCCAAAACGGGTTGCAAACCCAATACTGTACATACACACAAGAAAATCAATAAAAACATTCTTTCTTATCAAAAACAAAATTTACCTTGCTGTGGCTTTGCATGGAGTTTGTGGGGTTACGGATGGATGCTTATTGCCTCCTTCATAGAGCATTTTATTTTAAAAACAGAACACATTTTTTTTTTCTTGTGCACAATTTAATGTGCTGGCAACTGTGTCATCTGTCATATCAGCCGCCACATAAGGAAGGTGTGATGGAAGTGGGCTTGGAGGGGTGGGGTATAGGGGAACCATCGCTCTTCGTCATGTCATCCAACTCCTACTAATTTTGGCAACTTCCAAAAAAAAGAGGGGTGATGTACATATCTTTTATACAGAGAAGACATGTATCACATCATAAAACAATCAAAAGAATTGAATAAAAACTTTAATTCAATCCCAATTCTCCTGTGTGGGCATATGGTCTTGCATGGTGGTAATGAACAATATACCAATAACTTCATCCTTAAACAAAAACATTAAAGGGTACTTGCACTTATATGACATAAGCATATCATAAAACGAGTTCCACTTACTTTCTACATCAAGCTTGATATTCCTTCTTCTGTAGTGTCACTTAAGAGTCACTCTTTAGTCTTTCTCTTTCTTTTTGTCATGGGCCTTGGTAGATTAAATATAATATCTTTATAAATAAAGTTGAAAGTTATATAAATAATGATTAGGTTAAATATTTTATTTTTAATATATAATTAGATATAATATATTAAAAATTAATTAAATTAGACAAAGTCCGTCATTGGACGGATTCCATCCGCATATGATGATTGGGCATCATGGAGATTTCGTAACTGCATCTGTCAGTTAAGAGGACAATGGCAGTCGAACACTGCTCGACGAACGGACTGTGCAAACGGTGGTGTCTGACTAGGGATGTAAACGAACCGAGCTCAAGCTTAGCTCGCGAACTTAACGAGCCGAACTCTGTGTTCGAGCTCGTTCGCGAGCGGCTCGCGAACGAGCTCGCGAACACGTTGGCGAACAGGTTCACGAACCGAACTCACGAGCTTTTTATTATTTTTTATTTTTATTTAATATATATATAAATTAAATAATATAATATTATTATATTAATGTTCACGAGCGACTCGTTAAGGGCTCGCGAACAAGTTCGAGCTTGTTAAGCCTGTTCGCGAACACAAGTTCGGGCTCAAGCCCGAGCTCGTTAAACTTAACGAACCGAACGAACGAGCTTTTAACGAGCTTTGTTCGCGAATAGCTCTGTTCGCTTACAGCACTGGACGAACAGTATGACAGCCCTAATTATATAGCAGGTTATTAGCTTAAATTGGGCTGAAAGACGTGGTGGACATATGAAGACCATTCGCTTTGCTATTGCCATTCATTACCTCGAGACATACCGCGTTGTAAAAGAAAATAACACTCACCATAACTGAATCAGACAATAAAGGGTTGTTTTTCTGATTTTCTTCCAGACCAATGCATGTGTAATATTATCTAGCTGGTAGCTTTGCCTGATACATTTTGAGCAATCCATCCCATTCCATCATATAGGCCTTCTCCTGTGAGTGCCGAGCAAGCTTGAATGTGCCAGTCGTGATTCTTGATACTATGAAGGGATAGGGCATCAGTGATCTCAGCAGGTTTCATCGCATCCTTGAGATCCTGTTTGTTGGCAAAGATGAGAACAACTGCACCATTAAGATCCTCGTGGGGGAGAAGGCGAAATAGTTCATCTTTCATGATAGATATTCTTGCTCGGTCTGTGCTGTCGATTACAACTATGACAGCATGAGTCCCGCGATAGTAGGTTGCCCAGGATGTCCTCAGACGATCCTGCCCGCCAAGATCCCACACCTGTTATCAGGAAAAGGGTAAGATTACATAATCAAGATTTAACAAACTAAAGAGAGTCTAAGTATGTGCAGTTAGATCTCTATTCGAGAGGGCGGTCGTCTAGGCGTTGGGCGGTCGGGCTCCACTCTGTCCGAGTACCAGCTTAGACCGCTTATATAGGCTGGCTAGCCATTGGTCAGCCACTGGCCGCACAGAATCCTCCCATTACTTTCTCGAACACTAAGTTAGATACATTGTAGTTTCATGAGGATGAAACTCGGTTGCCAGAAATGCCATTAAAAGTCAGGGACTGTGCATTTCACAAAATTACACGGAAAAATGAGTGAGCATGGGAAGTATCTAACATGAAATATTACATCCTACGCCTTAGGAAAAGTCCAACCACTAGGAAATCAGATTAGAAAACATATAAATTATTTTCATTCTTGCCGCAAATTATCCATGATCTCTAATTGTCAGGAAATAGACAGCAAATTATCCACGATCTCTAATTGTCACATGTTAAATTGAGTTCCACGTTTGATACTATAAAAACCTCAGAAAAATTCCTCACGATACGAGAGCAGTGTGGGTTTCAGTACTATGAGCAATCTTTTCGAGGCATGTGGAACTTCTTACATGATGTTCAAATTTTATTTTTTTTCATGCGTTTTTGCAATATTGAACCATATTTCCAAACAGAGACTAATGGACTAAGATAACATAAAAGATAAGTGAGCGAATCAGTTTCCTCGAATTTTTACTGATAATTTGCTTGCTACAAATCCTACACATGAAAAAGAAGTCTTGTGCTCTTGGGGTAAGGATATTTCTACCAACATAGACAAACTAAATCCAGTAACCAGTTTAGGACAAGGAAAGAACGTTTCAGAACAATCTTTGAGGTATCCATCTCAGGAAGATCATTTGCTTGCTGCAGATCATACACATGAAAAAGAAGTCTTGTGCTCTTGGGGTAAGGATATTTCTACCAACATAGACAAACTAAATCCAGTAATCAGTTTAGGACAAGGAAAGAATGTTTCAGAAAAATCTGTGAGGCATGTATCCATCTCAGGAAGATATATAGACACATGAATGGGAGATAAGTTGCCAAGCGTTAACTTTAAAATTCCCAACACAAATTTCATAGCAGATACATAGTCCATCCATAAAACAGGAGTTTGCTTTCTATTTCTTGCCTCAATCCCCTGAAAACCCTAAACGGATCACAGGTCTTCAGCTAATAAATTTTTCTATTAACAGAGCAGAGTAATTGAAAGACGCTGACCTCAAATCTGATGTTCTTGTAGACAACCTCCTCCACGTTACTGCCCACGGTAGGATGCGTGGTAACTACGTCCCCTAAATGCAGCTTGTAAAGCGTTGTAGTCTTGCCGGCGTTATCCAAACCCACCACAACGATCTTGTACTCCTTCGCCGGAAACATCATATACCACACCTTCGACATTAGCGCCCCCATCCCAGCACTAAATATACCGAAAATACGCTGCTGCAGAAGATCTAAAACAATTGTTCACCGAAAATACTTCCAAATGAAACGATCGGAATCAAAGTTAAATTAAAGCAATAAAATATACGAAAATCGAACCTTCGGCAGAACGACTCGTACTTGATTGCGATGAACGCGATGAACTTCACTTTTCCCCGTTAACCTTTGATTGAGAAAGAACTTGGCTATGTTGAATATTCCATTCGAGGCCGAGTGGCCGAAATCTGTGTTTGAAAAGTAATACCAACCAAACGAAGTAAATTTCGCTTTAAGTTTACAATAATAAATCTAAACAATCAACTAATATAATACCGCTCTCAACCCAACTATCCTTATGATTTTTCGATTGTCGTAAAAAATAAATTAATATTTTTCTTTTATTTTGGACTCAATTTATCCGGAAATACATTCAACGAGAGCGAGAGGGACAGAGAGACCTAGAGCATCATTAGGCGTCGCGTGAATAGAGCGAATCTAATCTGTGTTCCATTTTTTAAGGTACGTTTGATTCCGAATTCTAGCTGATTTATGGACAGGATTATTTAGTTCTCGGTATGGGTCATGCTTTTAAGTGTTAGAATTTCAATTTCGTGATCCGAACGTTCTTTCTGTGAGTTAATTTAGTAGATTTATCGTCAAGAATACAGACCGCAGCTTGCATTCGGTCACCCGACACCTTGCAGTCGTGATTATCATATTTGGTCGAGTAACCCGACTCCTTGATCTAATCCGTGTTCCATTTTTAAAAGTGCGTTTGATTCTGAATTCTAACTGATTTATAGACAATATTATTTAATTCTCGATATGGGTCATGAATTTTGGTGTAATAATTCCAATCCCGTGATCCGAACATTCATTCTATGGGTTAATTCAGTTGATTTGTGGTCAAGAGACAAAAATACAGGCCGCGGTCTGAGTTCGGTCACCCGACACCTATAGTCGTGATTACTGTACTTGGTCGAGTAATCCGACTCCTTGATTTGCAGATAAAGCTGACTTTATTTTATCAGATTGTAAATCTTGATGAAGTAAAGGATCTTCCGTAACTTATAGGAACAGGCTTCGCCTGTAGTTTGAGAGCTGTTCAAATCGAGGAGAACCTATCGATCACATCTTTATTAAATCTCATTTACACTAGATATGGTCTTAGTAGAGATACAATAGATTTAGTTTTGCAGTACAATCCTAAAAGGAAGTTCGACCATGCAGCAGAGTCTGCCATTTTCCTGCGTGATGACGGCGATGTTGTGGGATTTTTAAACCAACGTGAAAATGAGGATTCAACGAGACACACCTTGAAAGTTGTTTTGCGTCCAAAGGGAGTAGCAGAATGCACGCAGGCTGGCTCCGTGGTTATGTCGAGACATGAGTCCGTGACAATTGATGTGGCAACGGGTGAGACCAAAGCTAACGAACTAGTTGCACGTCAGCGCAACATCAACGAGACAGAAGTCGGGATGAACATTCAGGCCAAGTCACCTTGTGTAGATGCATTTGCAGCAGCAAATGAATTTGACACGAGATCACACAGTCTTAACTCACCGACATCTTCTCTGAGCACTGATGATTCAATATACGCTTGACATCTTCTCAGAGCACTGGTCTTAAGATTAATAAAACAGAGTCCAGTATCCTCTTATTGTCTATGATCCATCAACACACAAGCAGATCAATTGGAGAGATACTAAATATTCAACCAATGGCAGAATTTGGGGAATATCTAGGAACATCTATTCACCAAGGTCGTACTAGACGTGGTTACTATACCAAATTGTTGATGAAAATTCAGAAATGAGCACAAGCTTGGAATCTGTCTTAGGATGTCTTCCTACCTACATTATGCAGTCTTCCCTGCTACTGAAAGCTACAAGTGCTGACATTGATAAGCTTCAAAGATCTTTTCTCTGGGGTGCCAATGCTGGAGGGCGGGTCTCACACCAAGTTGCATGGGACACTGTTTGCTAGCCAAAGGCACGGGGTGGACTTGGATTGCGTAAAGCCATGAATAATAATATTGCTCTCTTACATAAGCTCTTCTTCCTTGCAAAATACAATCTAGAGTCTTTGAACCTGGGTTATGGCTTTCCGAAAATTGCAAGACCACCTCTCTATAATCAACTTCAACTAATATGGGATGTCCTCATTTCCGGTCTTGAATGGCATATTGGAAATAGATTAACATGTAAATTCTGGCTCGATCCAAGGCCGGGAATCATCCTCGCTAAGCATGTAAGTATTACATCCCCATCTGTCAATTCCCATGATCTAACCATTCACTATGTTTTGCCCTCATGACAATGCGATTTGATATAGCTCACTCAGCTCCTTTTAGTTTTAATAGAAGAGGAAATCTGTGTAGTTCCTACCCCAAATGCATTGGCGCCACATGATAGACAAATTTGGCATCCATCAGCTAAAGGATATTTCGCAGTAGCTTCTGCTTATGAATGGCTCTCAATTACGCAATGAGATCAACCATCTAGTATCTGGAAATTTGAAATACCTTAGTGAATTGAACTATTTTTATGGAAAGCAATACGAGGTGTATTATGGACAAATCATGAGCATTATTGCCGAAATTTGGCAGTTTTTCCCCAATGTCATCTCTGTGATCAACCTGAGGTTGTGCTACACATCATGCGTGATTGCTACTGATCTCGCATTGTGTGGCACACGATAGCCTGAAATCTACCATCTCTATTCTGTCAGGAGGTAAACCCATGTTCATGGTTTTTCAATAATCTAACACAGTCCCACCTGTAGAATGGACGTCGCTGGGCTGCATGTTTTTCGACAGCATATTGGTTGCATTAGTCCTCTCGCAATTTGGAAATCTTTCGGGACACAACCACTGTTACTAACAGCTTAGCCATCAAAATCATGGCCTTTGCCAATGAAATTACAACAACCTTTCAAATTGCTAAGCGCAAACAACCCTCTCGGGCTACTTCAGCCTTGGGTTGCCTGATTTGAAGGCTGGATGCAGTAGTGCCTCATTCCAACAATTTTATACTCAAAGTTGATGGAGCAGTTTCCCAACTCACACACAAAGCTGATGTGAGGGCATTATACTAGATCGGCATGGCCAGACATTGCTCACTTTTGCACAGACGGTGTGTGCAACACTATTAGCTGAGCTTTGGGCTATTATACATGGCTTAGAACTTGCCTTGCAGTAGGAATCAACAATCTTATCTGTTATCAGTGTTCGAGAAATTGACCATTTCGACCGTCTAGGCGACCGAAAATAGTCGACAACCCCGATACCCCCTGGGCGCCGGGGCTACCGCACCACCCACCTGGGCGGCCAGTGCGGCCACCCTGGCATCTCACCACGCCTTGGGGAATGCACATTGCGCTCCCTAAGGCTTGGGGAGATAGGGAGTTCCCCCTCCTTTAGGGACCCCAACGGTTGGGGTTCCACTCTCAAAGGTTGCTTTGGGAAAGTATTTTATTTTAACTTAAAAATTATTTATTTTTTAAATAAATATTTGTAAAAAAATTGAAATATTTGGTGGTGGGCCGTTGCCTGGGTGCCCGGGGTGATCCCGAGGTCGCCTAGCAACTTCTCAATAATGCAGAGCACCACCTCTAACAGAATCACCTATATCAACAGTGACTCGATTTGCCATCGAGACCATCATCCACCTATACATTATAAATTGATCGGGCAACTCTTCAATATAATTTTTGTGAATATATGCCAACAGATGATGATAAATAATTCCATCACTCACAAATAGTTGGCAATTGCATGTCATTTTATTCGACAATTGGTCTACCAGGATTAACTGGACTCTATCACTTATCCTTAAATCCTTCTTACATCAAACCTCTATACATGTTAATGAGTCGTTTAAGGATTGACTTTATAGCTTACACATTCAAGAAGCTCCTCTTGACACCTGTAAAACATTGTTCGTGTATAGATGTATGTAAACCAGCATTTTGAACTCTGATTTTTGATAATTGTCCACATGATACCATGCCAATTCATTGTGTCTTACATATTCATAAGCCCTATCAAACATGGTGATGAAATTCCAAAACAGATTGTTGGTAGACATGTGTTTTGAAGAAAGCATGTGATATTTCAACTATTTGTCTACTAATCATATTGGCAGAAAAATACTTCTTATATAGGCTACAAGCCAAAGATTACGGATCATATACAAACCACTAAGCCATTCATTGTCTCCTAAGTTTTTTTGCTAAATCACGTGCAACCTTTTTTTCTTAAAATTCCTACAAAATTTATGAGTTCCATATGCATTCATTGAATACCGTGTATGATTCTTTATATGATACACCACCGACCTGTTTAGAAAATTTCTGTGTATTGTGCCAAATGCAATACATGTGAATTTATTTGGAAGAACCATTACAATGGCATTATATAAATAGAAAAATAAATCATACATTTGTAGTGTATTTGATATAACAGTAACAAATGCATTGGTCATTGTTGAGTCCTGATCGGGGTCATTTTTGGCAGTCTCATGAGTATAGCTCACCACTATTTAAAACCCACTCAAAAGAATCCCTCATTTCATCAACCAAATAAAATAGTTTAACTGTGATGATTAAACCCCAAAATTGGAGCAAATATCATGCAATATTGATTAGTATTGTATGTTATATTAAAGATAACCACATCACCAAAATACTTATAGGACTGCAAGTAGGATGCTTTACCCAGACATCATGAGTCATTCTCTCATCTCCATCCTCTTTTATTGATAAACTAAAGTACGAATTCTCGTTGACCACAGACTCCAAATATTCCTTCAACATCTCTGCATCTTGTCCTACAAAACATTGTCGATGATCTCTTCTAACATTATAAAAATCACGTCCCAAAAATCCAGTATTATCCAATTCACATGCTTTCATCTCTAAAATGTTCATTTGTTGACATGGGATATTGGCATATGGGACTTGATCTACCAAACCTTTTTAGCACTTGTCAATTTTATGTGGTACCTTAATAAATGAACATTTCTTGGCATCAGAAGGTGGGCATGCTCCACAACAAATTTATGATAATTGAAATTCTCGTCATTTTATTTTTTTTTATAGATATTCATCCTTGCAACATAAGCCTCTCTAAAGCCTTATTTTGCGAAAGATTCTTAAAATTATACTTGTGTTTATTAGAACCTTTTTTATTAAATGAGAGTTTTGCGCAACTTACCCTCTAATACTTATAATTATTTTTAGAACCTAAACCTTCTAAAAATAAACACCTATGAGCTTTTTTTGTCTTCTAAAAATTAGAATGGACAATTTTAAAATTATATCAAACTTATAACTAATTTAAAAGACAAAGTTGCCCTTATTTTCATCCTTAATTAGTTAATGAAGTTTATTTTGGTAATTTATTATTAGTTATGTAATATACAATTAAAATTGAATTTTAAATAATTATATTTTAAAAATATGTGCAAAACACACTCATTCAAAAAATAAGAATAATTAGTAGAAGTACAAGAAGTAAAAAAGAAGATCGATACAAAATATGGCCTAATTATCCCTATAGGCTCATGGTTTGATTTTATTTTGTTATTCTTCAATCCCTCCTTGGCACAAAAAAACTCCTTCCAAATAATGAGAGCCCCTTTATCCGTTGTATGATAGTGCATTCTTGTGTTGAATCCTGCTTTCTTAACATAGTTAGGGTGCGTTCTGTCTGTAGCAGGATAATTTGGGGATAACTGCATGATTGTGAAAATCATCCACTTCAATCACATATTCGATATCCAACTTAATTTTTTCCGGGTCGAAGGATTGAATCCTACGACCCGTCTCTAATTCTGCATTATGTGGGATTACTCAATCCCTCCAAGAAGGACTGATTATTTTATCCCATTTAAAAATTACTTGTTAACCTTTAATTTTTTATCATAATTACACAATTATGCCATCTTATACACATTAGTAGTGGATCATGAAACTCGCTGCCAAACTGGTTAACAACCCTCACTTCCCCTTCCCCTTCCCCTTCCCCAACCTGCTGAACCATAAAATCCATAACAATCAATATTAACAGATCTGCGTAATGAAGTAAAATTAGTAAATATCATAAACGACATCAAATTCTTCTTCCGAGAGGCTGCTCTTCACGAATTCATAGTCCTGTCTTCAAGAATTTAATCTTTAACAACATTTTTCTGTACCTGATGTCCTTCTTTCACAAGAAGCCGAGACAAAAATAGCCCAATGAATCTTGTGCCCCCCATTATAAGAACCTTCTTGGCACTAGAAGCCGTTACACGCAATGCAACTCCCGACTGCTGCACAGTCCTCTTGTACTGTTGGGAACCGCTCAGATACAATCAATGAACAATTCAGACATGATACAATGCAAGCTTATATGTGCTTGCTACAGGACAAATTGTCGATCTAAAAGAAAAATAGTTTTCCAAGACAACTATTGTAAGGATTCGAATTTTTCATTTTGGCATTTCAAATATTAATTTGGACCTTTAGGTTGGATTATAGAAAATGGGTCCTAGATCACAGCACAGTAACCGTAAGTTGGGTCTCTTTAAATAGATGGGCCTGGTAAACAGGGCTGTGATTTAATATTTTGGATCCAGGCCCTGTATCATTTGAAAACCCTTTCTCATATATTGTCGCTCGACAGAATTTCAGGGGGATCGAGGAAATCCGACAATTTGTGAAGAAGGGTTACAGACGAAAATGAGGAAGTGAGGTTGAACCGGCAAGAATCAGCAACGGTGAAGGTAGGTGGTTCGGTTCTATTTCACGGCGATTTGGGCATGGGATG
>JAOYMZ010061742.1:0-12939 GCA_025802335.1 Pinguicula primuliflora
CATTTCGTGCTTAATTGTATAAATGCAGGACAAGAGCCTATTTTCAGCAACCTGGTGTGAATCACAGGTTTTATGATGGATTTCCAGTATTATCAACACAAAGTGCAGAACCAGAACAACAAATCAGCTAGAGCTTATGAAGACATGTTTTGGAGTATATGTTCTCTCAAGGCCGAGTCGCAACAATTGTGCATATAAGTCATAATGCAATTGCACATTTCAAAAGGTCCAAACCACCACAGACTTGGCTGAGTCATGAGAGATCAAGATGCAGCTTCATTCTGAAGCCAAATATCAGCATGATTCAAGCTGGAGTGCCAAATATCAGAAAGTGTACAAACTTGAAGAGTTGCTGTCCAAAGTGTGAAAACCGGACCTAGACTATTTCTAGGTGTACATTTTGAAGGTCCGAATGATGTATCAATGTGTGATACAACCTAGGACGGCACAAGTGTACCTGATCAAGCCACAACATCCATGAGGGGACCATTATCCGAAAGAATGAAGATCCAAAAGTTGGTAAAAAGTGACTTTGCCACTTTTGGCAAAGAATAAGGATTTACTGCAGTGACCTTGCTCGATGCATATCTCTCACTTGGCTAAGATAATAATTCTAAAATTTTACCACGAGCTAGGTCAAGAACTGAGCTTCAAATGTCATGAAGGAGTCATGGCCAGAATCAGCCTTAACAAGGAGATATGATGGAAAATACTGATTTTGTTTGCTAAAGTGCTATCAATTACATATCTGTCCACATATTGGTGCACAACTCCTAAACGGTTGCATGGATAAATCTGATATTTTTCCGCAATATACCTCTGTTGTTCCTATTCATGTTACATTCCGGTTGCATTGTCATTTGAGCCCTCGAAGAGAACATTCTAGAAGTAATATCAGCAATCAGTGCACCTGCAGATGAGAAGACACTGCTACCCCTCAACATTTTGGTTGCTCAGCACATATCCGAGGGACCTGGGTGTAAACTCACACCTTTCGGGGCTTACACATTGGAATAGATTCACTTTGAAGCAAAGTGTGGAATTTTATCATTGGGTAGGCAACAACAGAAAATTCTTCTTCATTCGGAGAAAGCAAAGGCAGAGCATCCAGTTCCTGAAGCTGCTGATTTCTGCTGCTATGGGCTATTTTTCTTCATGTTTTTCGATTGTATTAGCTCATGCTTATAGTATGAGCTAAGTTTATTTAGATTCAAGGCTCAGTTGAGCCTAACTACATGTTTTGATTCAACTCTTTAGTCCTTAATATCAGTGATTCTCATTCCAGTTTTATGAGTGTGTTATGCTCTATAATTTATAGAATCTTGATCACATTTTATGAACTACACTCGTAGCTCTTGCATTAACAGCGGAAGCACTTGCCTGAGTAGAACACCTAGCACACCCACACCTTCACCCTTGGGGAATGACCCCTAGCTTTAGGTGTCATATTCAAACAAACTGTTCAATTGATCTTTTCTTCCCTTTCATGTATGGAGGTGAGGCTGTGAAGCCAAAATGATCCCTATGAATGGTAGACTAACTGGTATACCGAGAAGGGGCCCAGTAATACTTGAGTTTAGTGTTAGATTGGATGAGAAATGCATGATAGATAGGTCTGAAGTGAAGATTGAGGCATGATAGTTTAGGTGATATAGTGCAACTTTGGATCATTCCCTCCAACCGATTTTTATCCTCGTTTCTGTTGTGATTCTGTTTAAGTTGTCTCTCTCAGTCGTCGCTCCAGCGCCGGCCAAACGGCCGCTGCCGGCGCCCACCATCACCCACGATCCTTCCATATGAATTGAACCTTACCCCCTTAGCTAACCATTGGAATTGGTTTCATGCGATTCTGATCAGTAACACAGAAGTTGTGCACTCCTGAGCTTTCTGCTAAAACTGCTAACTGAAATTGCACAAAACATGTATTGACCTTGTCCCTGGTGGATCATGACCCTAGCTAACCAACTTTGTATTATAATTTGACCGTGATTTTACACGCTTGTCACAGCGCCGTGAGCATCCATTCCGGGTCGACCCACCGGGGTGGGGCAAAATTGTCATCCCAAGTATATATAATACTGTACACCCAACATTAATCTTTATATATATGCTTCCAATTGGTATGATCAATTTCGACAATATTCACCTACAGTAGTCAATTATGCACACGTTGAGCATACTAAAACTGATTTTAAGAAAAGAATTAGCGAACTATAATTCGATGACCTTTTCACTCGATAAAATTAACCAGACTCCAAGTCTAGTACGAATCTGAAAACATTCATAATTAAAAATATTACTTATAGTATTTATTTGTTTATAATTTTCATGTTTCATCATATTTTTTGTATAGTTAATGTCGTTGAGAAAATTTGAACGAGTGATATGTGTTTACAATTTGGCATTCCAATAATTACTGGACTAACTCCAAAATTATAATGTGCTACACGTTTCATCCTATTAAATGACAAACATGTAGCAATCAAATCAAAAGTAAAGTTCTTTTCAATTATTGGTGTTTGGTTTACTATCTATATATTATAGTTCAAAAAGTTTTTTCCCATGATTCGAATTTTCAAAATAAAGAGAATACTCACTAAATTATTAAAACAGTCAAATCATGCCTAAAAAAGTAATTTCGATTGCAAGCGCCGTATAGCAATAAAAGTCCAGCTGTCCCAAGACCCATTTCTTATCGAATGCAGACCCATGATTTACACACACACACAAAAAAAGAATGCAGACCCACGCGTCATTACCCGCTATTGCGGGTTCTCGGTGGCCCCTCCAATTGGCCAGCGAGTGAACCCAAGCTGTAAATGGGCCCCACAGCATGATTTTTTTAAATACAAACCGGAAATAAACTAAAATAAAATGACCAAATTAGCGTTAATAGTATAAAGAATTTTATGCCTTGCCAAGAAGAGTAAGAATATTTTGTTAGGTAGTTAAATTGAAGTGATATTCAACCTCCCCCACTATTAGGGAACACAAATAATATACCACAAGAAAATATTGATAAAAAAACTTAAGAAATTGACATGACAGAAAATGATTGAATGACAAAAAGTATGAGCCAGACCACGATCCAATCACATGATGACAAGTGTGTTTCTTGTATTTTTCTTGCACAAATTTCTTGCGGCATAGCATTTCTCATTAGGGAGGGACAACTCCAACTAATCTAGATGACTTGCAACTATTTTTGGATTAGGGACTCACTAAACACGCTTGATCAAGTTTGAACTCGAGACCTATTATTCAAGACGAGTGTTTGAGAAAGCGCTAGGCGGATCCTAGGTGGTCAGGAATCGTCAGCGCCCAGGCGAGATTTATAAGCGGTCTAAGTGGAAATTCGAGTAAGGTGGAGGGCGACATCCTAGCACCTAAGTTACGCCAAAGCGACCAAAGCGACTGCCTTTTCGAACAAAGGTCAAGACTCAAAGTTTAACTTATTTGTTACCCAACCAAGCTATTTTGATTATTAGTATGCATAATCTAACAAGAAATGACAGATTAATTTTTTAAAAATAAAAAGTGATTTGTTGGCATAAGCCATAAAGTATAATGATATTTGTACATTATTCTTACATCAAAAGTTGACGCACTTTAAATTACAATCACATCCCATCATCGACACGAAATTGTTAACATTGATGTAAAATTAATATATCAATGATCAAAAGCCTTATGCACCAGTTGAATTTTGACAATTTTATTGCTGGTAATTTTGTTATATTTTTTCTCTAGGGTTAAGTAGTTCTTAATTAATATATCAATGACAAAAAGCTTTATGCACCAGTTGGATTTTGACAATTTTATTGCTGGTAATTTTGTTGTATTTTTTCTCTAGGGTTAAATAGTCCTTAATTAAGGTTTAGAAATTACCGTCGAGGAATTCGCTGGAACCCCACCGAAATATGCAGTTTTGATCATTGATGTATCAATTTTATATCAATGGTATTAATTTTGACATCGTTGAAAGAATGCAATTGAATTTAAAATATGTCAAATTTTAGTGCCGAATGCCAATAAATATTGTAGTAATAACATGTCCTACAATTATATCGAGTTGAAACATTTTAACTTTAAACTTATACTTTTAGGTTTTCTCGTCGTCGTCAAAACTAAAATTGTCTCCCCACTATCATTATAGAATTTAGAAATTAGAAATGATCAACAAAGTATGGTTTTATGATTGTGTCATAATATTGTATCAAATACCATTTTCTTTTTAATTACATAATTTATATTGGTTGAAAAAATAAGCACACATGTAGTTAGAAAATTACTCAATAATAAAGACAATTATTATATGGAGAATCCCCTCCATATAGCTAACTAATGCAGCAACACATAAGACGACAAAGTTTACAATTAATAAAGAAAATAGTGTTTTTTTCATTTATCCGGGGTGAAATGATTATTAACTATTTGAAAATACTAGATTATAAAACAACGTTGTTTCATATTAATTGTATGTGAAACTACGTTATTTTAAATTTATTGGACTAACTAAAAAAATACAAAACGACATCGTTTTATATGATATACATAATTAAGTATGATGCATGATTCGGTGACAGAATTTCAAACATGATTTTCAATTCTGGCCACTAGAATTGCCCGTTGACGGAATTGGATACATTGTTAGAAAGCTTATACATAGAAGATATTCCGACAACTATCACCGTTTAATTTAGTTTCATATTTTTCCCTTTGGTTAAGTAGTTCTAAATAGACTTATCCAAAAAAAGTAGTTCTAAATAGGGTTCTAGAAAATTCTGGCGATGAAGACGCCGAAACCGGAACTAAACATGGGGCTTATGATCTTTTATGCATAAGCTTTCTAACGATGTGCTCAATCTCGTCAACGGACAACGCTAATGCCGATATTAAAAATGCATGTATAAAATCATGTCGGAACCTGCCCCATTATTAAGTATACCTAATATTATCGTTAGCTATTTGTTAAACGTTATCAAAAAAGCTATTTGTTCAAAGGGAAACTCTGTGCGTACAAACTCTAAACCGAAATCTTAAACCGAACGGTATGAAATGACCGAATAACACCACACCCACTGAAGTGTTACTGTGCTAAGTAGGGGTAAAAATGTCCAATTCGGTTGAAATCTTCGGTAGCTTGTAGTCGGTCTAGCAATGCTCTTGTTCAAAACTCCATTTTTGTATACAAGTGAAGAATTGGGAACTGCTGTGCTTACCAATACAACAAAAGTAAACACAGATAAAAGGAAGGAATAAGATTTCCCAGCGAACAGAGAGAGAGGTAGATTCATGCACGGATACCTGTAAGTAAAAAGAAGAAGGAAATAGAAAGGTTAGTTAGTTAAACATTCAGAGTGTTTCAATCAGGCCATTTTCTTTGCTTCTTATCCGAGACTTCTCTAAGTCTCACATCACTTTTTCTTGGAGGATTATTAAATGATTCGTTATTCATGCTTCCTCTTCTTTTTATTTGCTTCGTTTACCCCATTCCATTTGCTTTACGGGTGTTTCTGCTTAGAATAGTTAGCAGTGTTTGAAAAAGGTTTTATGTTGACTATTCGATAGATCTCTATTCCTGAGAACCAATTGGCACTGGAGTAGAGCCAATGCAAGGCCGGAGCTCTTGTTCTGTATGCTGTAATTAGTTTCTTCGGGCAGCTGGGTATTATTGATTGACCTGATTTTAAGAGATCTGCTGGTTAGTCTTCTCTCGATTTTTTGCTGTTATAATTGATCATGAAGTTTGGTTTTGATGGTGCTTTGAGATTTTGTTGGATATGGGATTTTGTGGAGTAAATTTGTCCTTCTCGTAACGTCTTATCGATTGGTTTCGTTGTCATTATTGTGGAAAGTTCAAATTTTTGGTGCATATGTAACTGTTTGACCCAGATTGAGATTGTTTTCTGGGTTTGATTCAACGTCAGTTACAGATTTAAATCTACATTAACCTGTCCTTTCTTCATTAGATGTGAAAATCAGAAATATCAACGGCTCTTATGTATCCTTTCCTTTCATTTAGAGATTGTTTTCTTCATCTCCTGGATTTCTAGAAATTCTGGTCTCTGTTTCAGCGTCAATTTGTTTGGTCCACGGAAACCATCTTCGGTGTGGGTGCACAGGCGGATTTAGTGGGTATGTTTGGTTTGTTGAATCTGATGTTGGTGTCTTTTTAGTATCAGTGTCAAAAGGGACAAACTGGTGCTTCTTCTTGGTCTGAATACTGAAGCAATGTTGGAAGACAGGGCCTGTTTGGTTTCAAGGGACTATCCGATCATCTGTAATCGAGAAGGCAGCTGGTCGTGCATAAATTACGGGCTTCAGAAGATACAAAGCAAATGGCCGTCGAAGGATCCTAATGAAGGGGAAGAAATCGTTGCAGACAAGGCTTATAATCCATCATGCCATCAGATGGCTTTATCTAATGGTGCAACTGTTGCCTGCCATTGCCAATCCTCTGATAAGCGCCATTTAGGTGATAATTCTGATTCCACTTCACTAATATCCGGCATCGGGAGAGATAACTCTATCACCACCCTGATCAAGTGCTCGCGAGCTGATTATGGCTCCATTGCATCATTGAACCGTAGTTTCCGGTCCCTCATCAGAAGTGGTGAGCTATACAAATTGAGACGGCAGAATGGTGTTGTGGAGCATTGGGTTTATTTCTCATGCCGTCTTCTCGAATGGGAAGCATTTGATCCCAGCCGCCGCCGTTGGATGCATCTGCCGAGGATGAATCCTAATGACTGCTTCGTTTTTTCTGATAAGGAGTCTTTGGCTGTTGGGACTGAGCTTCTTGTTTTCGGTCGGGATCTCATGTCACATGTTATATACTGCTACAGTTTGCTGACAAACACATGGACAACGGGCATGAGCATGAACTCTCCCAGATGCCTGTTTGGCTCCGCAAGCCTCGGGGAGATAGCCATATTGGCCGGGGGCTGCGATTCACACGGGAGCATCCTCAGTTCTGCGGAGCTGTACAACTCCGAGACAAGAACCTGGACAACTCTCCCCAGCATGAAGAAACCAAGAAAGATGTGCTCTGGTGTATTCATGGACGGGAAGTTCTATGTAATAGGAGGAATTGGAGGATCTAATTCGGAATTACTAACCTGCGGAGAGGAGTACGACCTGGAAACACAGACATGGTCCGAAATTCCCAATATGTCACCTGCACGCACAGGTGCAGCAAGGGAGAACGAGCGCCCTGCTGCATCCGAAGCGCCACCATTGATCGCTGTTGTAAATAACCAGCTATACGCTGCAGATTATGCTGATATGGAGGTCAGGAAGTATGACAAGGCGAATAGGGTCTGGCATACAGTTGGGACACTGCCCGAACGAGCAGACTCCATGTATGGATGGGGGCTGGCCTTCCGGGCATGCGGTGATCGCCTCATTGTCATCGGAGGGCCTCGAAATGCAGGGGAAGGATACATAGAAGTCAATTCTTGGATCCCCGGCAACGGCCCGCCGCAGTGGGATTTGCTCGGGAGAAAAAGATCAGGCAGTTTTGTGTATAACTGTGCTGTCATGGGATGCTGAAACACAACACATTCCTTCAAGCAGCACCATTTGTAACACTTGCGATGCAAACTACTACACTGGCTGATGGTTGAAAGTTTTTTTTTTTGCCCCCACAACCACAACTTTATTGTTTCTACCATTTTTTCCCAACCATCTTGGTTCAGGAGCATAAGGATGAAAGATCAGGACCTTTACTCGAGATTCTCAGTTCACTTGCATTCTTTAAAGATATCGTGTCTCTTGATTCTGTTTATTGGCAGTTTGGTCAGATTCTATTTCTTTCTTCGAGAAATGTTTTCAGCAGTTGGCCATCATATAGAAAAAGTCCGGAAGTACACGATCAAACTATAGTGCAATGCTTGTGAGGAAGGGTCATGATCCACGAAAACCAAAGTCTATATAATGTTTGAACTCTAAATCCGTTTCAATACAATTAAGCACAAAATTAATTTCCGCCGGCACCTTATGAGAAATCAAAGTCTTTGGATTTCGGGGAAGTATGATCGCAAGGCTGAAACTTAAAGGAATTGACGGAAGGGCAGCATCAGGAGTGGAGCCTGCGGCTTAATTTGACTCAACACGAGGAAATTTATCGGGTCCAGTCATAGTAAGGTTTGACAGAGTGAGAGCGCTTCCTTTGATTCTATGGGTTGGTGGTGCATGGCTGTTGATTTTGGTTTATCAACTACCCCACACTTAAAATATTTTTGTCCTCAAGCATAGAAACCTGAGTATAACCAGGGATGGAAGAATGATGATATACATGCACTGCATATAGGAACTCATAACTAAATACTTGTTTGTTGCTTTGGAATGGTCAAGAAATTAAACTCATTGAGCTAACAGAAGCTTGACAGAAGAATGAGTTCTTGAGAAAGAAAAGATTGCAAGTTTCGGCAAAATGAAAGAGCTGCAATAAATTCATCCCCAAATCAATCTCGATTTTAAGTCACACAAATCAACGGTCGCACAAATTCATTCCCAAATCAACTCAAGTTACCAAATCCACTTTATTGAAGCATAATTTGAATTTCAATTCAAAGTTTTAGTCCAGCTTGCAAAATCAATAAGTGGTGATTCAAGGACAACAAACAGCCGCAAAACCAGCAAGTGACCCTACAGAAGCTTGAAAACACAGTAGGTCAGTTGGCATATCAGTTTCAAGAAAGACAGAAGGGTGCTCTCCCTAACTTCACTGAAAACAATCCAGTTCTTGTCTTATTACGTCACGGACGAAGATGATTCCACAATGTCCACCGCCGCTATAAACCTCCCCTCAGTTGCAGGTTTTGCGTTGCCACATGCAACGGCCATTGGAAATCTAGTCACCCCATCATCGGACCTAAGCACTTGAATTTTAGTATGAAATTGAGTGTAAAATTGGGTAAATTTGTCAAAGACATTAGATATGTTTTTCAAAAAATAAAATGATGTCATAAAAGTGCAATCATCAATAAAAAGCTTCCATGCCAAGCAATTATGCAATACTTCTTCCTCCACCAACAATTTATAAGTAGCCCTCTCCACCTTTACCTCTATAGGTTTGCTGAGCATTGAAATTGAGTCTATTAGAATCTGTACTCTGCCGAATTGCATCTCCGTCTGATTGGTTGTTTTCTCATCCGCGGCTATTAGTTTAGGGCATAAGATGCTAACAAATGATAAGTTAAAGATGTTTAAAATATGATATGAATTTTGCTTATCAAACTACCCCAAACTTCCTTGTTTGTCCTCAAAGCAATAAAACCAGTAATAAGTGCAAACAACAAGACAAGACAGTGTGACCTCCCCTCCCCCTTCTCTCACGTCTATCCAACACAGCATTAAAATCCCCCATAGGCACCCATTTTTTATCCTCTTTGCCTTTGTGTTCGTGGGTGGTGAGGAGATCTATGATTGTTAATGATCTAGCCAATGTACAATATCTCTTGTTGGAGCGTTTATATTATAAACACTAAATACTTACCATTAGTAACTCGGTATACACAATAGAGCAACTTCCAAGAGCAGTGTTTTTGACCGTTATATGTTGTTGTTTTGTCTGTATCGCAATATCATGCTTCGAAATCTGATGTTTGGGGGCCTTCCCCAATTGTTGGGGGCAGTGGATTGAGATATTTCAAGCTGTTTATTGATGACTGTACGCATATGAGTTAGATCTATTTTTTGAAGATCAGAGAAGGCATTGTGCTTGGAGATAAAGTGTCTAGACAAGGCCTAGAAGTGGACAAGGCCAAGATTGAAGTGATTAAGAGTCTACCTCCTCCCATGACACTGAAAGCAGTCAGAAGTTTTCTTGGACATGATGATTTTTATAGAAGATTCATCAAGAGCTTTTAACTAATTTTTTGAATTGTGTACGACAGATTTTTGTGATATTTGGTAATTATGAAGGTTTACAATTTTATTTTTGATTTATTATCTAAATATAGACCATTAGATTTGATTAAATGAATTACCCAGATTTGAGGACAATATTGAGGGATATATTGAGAGTCTGCACAATTTATTTAAAACTCCCACCGGGGCTTTAAATAAAGATAAATAGTAGCAGAGAATACTTGATAACATCGTATTTAGCAAGAAATTTTTTTGACTGTGCCCTAAAAATTTTACACACTTGTTAAAATGCTCTGCCGCGCTGAACCTTTCTGTGCGGATTGACCCACGCTGATAAGAAACGCGCGGTTCATTCATTTTTATGACATGTTCACACTAATACACACAGTTAACATTTATTTTAAAATTTCTCTCTCCTCTTCATGGGAGAAGATGAAGAGAATTAAACAAGGAAATTTTGGTTCGCATACCTAAGAATGGAGAACAAGGAAATTTGGGTTCGCATTCCCGCGAGACTTGAAGGCATTTCTATCGATCGGGTTTCCTATCGGAGTCGGTTTCCCAAAAATTGGTGAGTTCGTCGTTATCGTCATCATCCTCTTCCTCACGGAGGAGATTGGATGCGGTCATCGGCGGGCGTAAGCAGCGATGGGTTGAGTTCTAGAGCGACGCCACCATGGATTGATGCGGTAGGAATTCGAATTCGTCGTCGTCTTCGTCCTCTTCGCATGATTGATACATTCACGTGGCGAGATCCGACATGGCGAAATGGGTCGCAACTCCGGTGAACTGGATGAGATGAGTCGTCTCTGTGTTTTATTTGGTGTCTCTGTGTTTTATTTGGTCGTCTCTGTGTCGAGGTGTGAAAATTCGGACAGTAACGCCGATTCCGGCATCCGCGACAGCATCTCTGGATCTGACGATGGCGTCTGGATCGTCGGACGTTGGGTGGATTACCGTGGGGCCTGTTGGAGCCAAATTGCAGACGGACGCTATTGGAGCCAAATTGAAGCCAACTTTGATCCCTACCCAGACGGACGCTGGACCACAATTGAAGACAGACGTTGGGTGGAAGCTCTGTGTTTAATCCTATTCATCTTCTCTGATGAAGAGGAGAGAGAAATTTTAAAATAAATGTTTATTGTGTGTATTAGTGTGCAAATGTGTGAGCATGTAGAAAAATGAAGGACCGCGCGTTTCTTATCAGCGTGGGTCAGTTCGCGCCGAAAGGTTCAGCGCGTCAGGACATTTTAACAAGTGTGTAAAATTTTTAGGGCACAGTCAAAAATTTTCCCATTTAGCAATATAATCCTCCCGCCAAATGAAACATAACTTTTTTCCCACTCGTGCAATCTCCGCTCAATAAGATTCAGAACTCTCGCGATAGTTTTTTGAATGTGCGTATTGTTCACGAAACTTTTGTTTTTTTTGTTTTTTTTAATTTTTTCCCTAACTCGAATATTATTTTATTATAGTTTTAATAATCTTTTCATTTCTCGCAATTTTTGTTTTTTATTTTTTCCCTAACTCGAATATTATATTATTATTTTAATAAACTTTTCATTTCTTATAAAATCTTAAATACCTGTTGAATCTCGTTTGTCAAAATAGAGTTTGTCATAATTATCATTGCGTCGTGCGCTTTAATATAACATGTGCATTTTTTGGCAGCAATTGAGAAGAATGGATTCAAGGTGCATTAGTAAGCCAAGAAGACACACAACACTTCATGAAGACATCCAGACAAGAGCTCATTTATGCACATGACAAGCATTCCATGGCTTAGAAGAATTCAAGCCAAAATGCAGCAAACATTCTAATAAGTGTATGGCTGAGACTTGACCACATCACTTATAGTACCTGAATGAAGAACAAGGCCCAAAGATTGCATCCGAAGATCGTATTGAGGCATGCACAGGAGAGTGGTCTGAAGAGACCTTAGGCAAGTGACTAGTACCACTCCGGGGAAAGATCCGTGAGAATGGTTCATTCACAATAACCCAATCAATCCGTTCTTGACACCTCCCACTTGCTTAAGTAAAATGTGACCGAAACATATAGGGAATTGAAACATATAGGCAAAGAGCAATATAATCTTGGGGTCCTTGGATGCATATCTTGGTTTTGAAACTTGAATGATGTTGCTTCCATGCTTTTGCTGCTCCCTGTTGGGGTGTACTCACCCCACACTTGAACTCATATAGAGAAGTGCTCAGAATTGCTTAGCACAAGAGCACCACCTAAATTGGATGATCCAGGGAGTGTCACCATCCCCTTTTCTGTTGGCAATTTTAATTTTTTAAAGGCATTGTGTGATTTAGGATCCAGTATTAATCTCATACCTTACTCTCTTGTGCAGAAGTTAGGATTGGAAGAGCCAACTCCTACAGGACATATACTCAAGTTGGCAGACAGACCTTTGAGGGAAACAAAAGGAGTGATCAAAGATGTGCTCCTACAAGTTGTAAAGCTACCCTTCTTGGTGGATTTCACCATCATGGACATAGAAGAGTGCCCACACATGCCCATCATTCTGGGGAGCAGGGCCGGACCTGGGGTAAGCCCAGTGAGCCGACCGGCTAGGGCATCCAAGGCTCAGAGGGCATAAAATCGAGCTGCCTCAAGAAATTTTTTGCCCAATCCAATTTTTTATCAAGCGAGCAGGGCCCCAAATAAAGATGCTAAACTAACCGACCTATCCAAATTACATTACCGGCCCACAACGGTTGAGCCCAGCGAGCATCCAAATACACATGTTAGATTATATACAACTTGTTTTGCATGTTATTTTCCGGTGTGGGACAAAGAAGCTATGGTTCTCAAGCAGCTCTCTCCCGCTCCAGTATCTAGAAATTTCATATATCAGTGTATCCGATTTTAGATACTTCAGTGACTTGGCATTTGAGTACATAAAAAGGAATAGAGGTCTTACGATAGAGATCAATTATCCTTACAAAGTTGAAGATCCTTTTTGAGGTAGCTGACATGTTGAAGGTTTTTTGCTGTCGGGGAGTTGGTTGAGACAGTGGATCAGGCGGAGGATGCAAGCTCGGTTTTTGTGGG